>RJWM01008752.1:0-64392 GCA_004363535.1 Dasyprocta punctata
CCTTCCCAACCAGTAGTAGAGAGTCTTAAGGTTCATATTTACTCTTCTTTTTATAGGAGGTCCTATGTAAGTGAGCTGTTGTCCTATTTACTTTTAAATACACACATATGTATGTACATTTTAGTGCATATTTCCTCTCCTCAGAGTTTAAATAAAAACATTTCCCTCCTAAATGGTCTTGACAAAAAGGAAAATAACAACAACAAATATATATATATATATATATATGTGTGTGTGTGTGTATATATATATATATATGCCATGTCAAATTATATACATATCATATATTTTCACATATTATAATCTGATCCCAAATCTATAATAAATGTGGCCAGATAAAAAACTGTCCAAACACATTCTTTAAAAGGCATCTTTTTCAAATGCAAATGAAATGGTGTTATTATGACTAATTGCTGCAATATATAGTTGTCTATCTACAGCTTGTATATATTTAATTTTCTGACTCACTACTGCCATTACTTTCTCTTTTTATCTATGTTCTGTTAAAACTCTTTAAACTGCTAATTTTTGTTATCAATATGAGCTGTTTTTGTCCCAAAGAGTCCCTTTTCTTGCTCCTCCAGCAATTTGTTTGCCTACTGAAATCAAGATCCCAGAAGACACAGAATTGATTCAACTAAAAGCAAGACATAGGGTTTTAAAACTTTAACTCGTCCTTTGCATACTGTGTTTCTTCATTTCTTCCTTCAGGTACCATGTATTTCACTATTGACTAGGGACAATACCAGTCACCAGGGCAGATATGAAAAATGGTGAGAGGCTGGCCTCTGGAAAGATCAGAGTGAAGAGAGGCCGGAGAAACAGAGCTCAAGTGAGGAGCTGGGAGTATAATGGGAAGGAAAGTGGGGAGTGACTTTGTGGAAGACAAGGGAGATTCCACAGAGGATGGTTACTTTGGGTTGGATCTTGAAAAATGACAATAATACAACAAGATAAAAAGTCAAAACATACATATATATTTATGGTAGCATTATGTAAAATAGCTGAAATTGGAAAAAAATAAATACTTATTAGTTAATAAAAGGATAAATATAATTACAGCATAACTATAGTGAAATACTTCACAGCCATATAAATGAATGAATTATATACGTTAGGGTGAAACTTGAAGCTATAATGTTGAATGGAAGAAGCTAGTTATGAAAGCAAATTTTTTATGAAACCAATTTACATGAAATGTCCAGAATAGACAACTCTACAAAAACAGAAAGTAGATTCATGGTTACTTAGGGCTGGGCAGTGACTGCTAGAGTGTGTAAATTTATTTCTAGGGGAAAAATAATCTATGATTACATCATGCTAATGTTTATACATGCCTATGAATTTACTAAAAATATTCCATTATATATTTTACAAAAGTGGATTATGTAGTATATAAATTATGTCTCAATATAGTCATTTAAAAGCAAAAAGCAGATGACAGCATATTTTTAAAAAGGAATAGTCTAATCTCAAATCTGGTGACATAAAAAAGTCAAAGAAAGTTCTCTCTGAAGAAGAGGGTGCACAGTGGTGAGGTGAGTGAGGAGGAATGTGCTATTGACCTCAGCACAGAGATTGTGCAAATCATGGGCAATGTGGAAACATCACCTTTTGGCCAGCTTTCCTGCTGCTAAGTCAAAATCTCAACACCCACAATTTAAGGGAGAAAATGACTTTTTTGACTTATGGTTCAGAGGTTTCAGTCCATGGTCAGCTGGCTCCAAAACAGGAACATCATGGGAAAAGGGCATAAGGGAGAAACCTGCTCACTTTGTGGTGGTCAGTAAGTAAAGTATCAGAAAAAAATGCCCAAGCAGAAGGGATCAGGAACCAGATACACTACTCAAAGTCCTGCATAATCCACTCAGATATATACTAAGTGTGTTTTGCTGATTCCATAGGTGCTCTCAAGCCAGTCAATGTAACAACAGTACTTAATTGTCACACACAGCCTGAAGCACACTATAAATTCATGTTTGGGAATAAAACTTTTTAGTAATTTGAAGTGACATTTACAGGGAAAAAGAGATCAATAAGAGATAAATCAGAGGATCTGATTGTCTGTCCAATCCTTAGTTAACTGTGACCCAGGTAAATACAGGGTCAACACAAAACTCAGCCATTTTGAAATATGCATTTTCAGAAAAAGGGGCATAGAAATCATAAGCCACATATAGTTGCTGCTTACATTTATTATCAATATGCAAATATTTCCTGAGCATACACAACAAGTGCTTACAAATATAAACAAGGATATTTTAAACAAGGGAAACAATCACACTTAAATGTACATATATTGATATAAATGATAAAGGATTATATATTACTTACAATAAGCATATGACTGAAAATGAACAGTCCATAAATAGAAATATTCTGACTAAAAGTTTTCATTTTTACAAATGAGTAACATCAAATGGTATTAAGAATATCATATACATAGTTGCAATACCATCTACTCAGGTCCTGGAGTACATAGAGTTTGCTGTAATTTGTATTGGAAAAGTGAGATATTATTGATGGCAATTAGAAAAATAATTTGCATAAAAGACAACAAATGGAACTTTTATTACTGTGTAGTGGGGTTTCCCAAATTGTGAATGATAGACCATTTGTATCCTACTCTTTACATATCTAAAATGAATTTCTGAGCTCAAGTGATTATGTAATGAATTAGGATTTCTGCGATGATATGTAGGAATCTGCATTTCAGTGAGTTCTTCAAGTTGTTTTTGTGCACCCTAATATTTCAATAATTCATGGAATATTTAGAAAAGAGATCATTCAAAGTGGAAAATATTTAGAGATTTTTTTCTAAATATTCTTACAAAAGCAGTCCTCATCCAAAATCATCCTATGCCTGTAACAAGATCAGTATCTTCTGTGTCAACTACTGTATCTCTAGCATACACAAAATCACACTTTGTACCTGGGGAACACTCAATGAGCACAGTGATCCATTGATATCTGTGGTAAGATTGGTTGCAGGTCCTACAGGGATACCACGATCCATGGATACTCAAGTTCTTTATATTTAAAATGAGGTAGTATTTTCATACAACCAAGCATACACTCCTATATACTTTAAATCATGTTAAAATTACTCGTAATTCCTGTACAATGTAAATATCATGTAATTATTTGTTATAATGTATTGGGTATGGAATAATGACAATTTTTAAAAGCTTGAACACATTCAGTATAGACACAACTATTGTAACCCTAACTATGTTTTTGATCCACAGTTGCTTGAATCTGAGGAAGTGTAACCCACGGGTGTTGTTATGTAATGCATAATTTAATAAAGTTATGTATGTATAATAATATTTATACATATGTAGAAATTGGTTTAATACACAGGCTTTCACTCTACTAAGAGAAAATTCATGCAAGACCTCATTAACACATGTCATCGTGGTGTGTGGACACGTTATCTGTAAGTTAACAACAAGGAGGACACTGGGCTTTCTTTACTGTGCCAAAGTCGCTGTGCAGTTCTCATCTGATGACTTGACTATCTTTGTCCTTTCAGAATAATAAAAGCAAGCATACTTACCAAGAGAGGGAAGCTCATTAAGGGAGAAATTGTATTTTCATAACCAAGAACAGAATTTCTTTCTGGAAGTGCAAGTGCAAATGCATGAGGTTGTAGTTGATTTGAGTTTGTGGGAGTTACAATTTGAAATCTCTAGAAACATCAAGGAGCTAGATGAAATTTCTGATTTTGAAAAGCACAGGCCAAAATTTGAAAATTGACTCCCAGTTATCTCTTTCTCACAACAGACTTTTTGTTGAAATTTTCCCCTGGTACCCAAGTACCAATTACCAATTGTTATATACTTGGGGTGGGGTAGATACGCATTTCAGATTCTGTAATATCATTTCTATAGTCATTTCTTGTTTATGTGGACAAAGACTAACAAATCAAAAGTAAATGACCAATAATACATTTTATTAGTTTTAAGTGAATATGTTTATTTTATTTAGAGACTTTTTTCATCAATTCAACACTACCAATAAGGAAATACTATGTCTTAGTACATAAAGTAATGCTAAACATAAACAATTAGATGTGTAGCTATTTAAAATACAATAATGCAGTGATATTTTTGCACCCATGTTTATAGCAACCCAATTTGTAATAGCCAAATCTTGGAAACAAACCAAGTGCCCATCAATCAAGGAATGGATAAAAAAGATGTGGTGTCTTTATATGATGGAGTACTACTCAGCTGTCAAGAAAGATTGCATTGAGACTTTTATAAGGAAATGAACACGACCTGAGACCATACTCATAAATGTGATACCTCAAATCCATATGTGTAAATACCATATTGTCTCCCTAGTGTAAGAAACTGAAACAGTATATATGATCCAAAATCTACAATAAATACTGTGTAAGGGTAAAAAACTGCACAAAGAGCCAAAGTAATTGGAAAATGGAAAAGGTGGAAAGAAGGAAGGGAAAAGGAAAAAGACATAAATCTGTATATATGCATATGTAAGATAATTAAAATGACTATACTGCTGAATGTATTAGTTATTGAGAAAGATCTGTCAATACTCATATGATTAAATCAATTTTACATGTCTATATCTGTTAAGGTAAGCAACTGTATTGAAGGTAACAATATGCAATATTGCAACCATTGTCAAGTTCCTAACATCTTGTTTTACAAACCTATAATGTTACTGTTGTGGATTTGCTGTTGTCATTTGTTTGTCTCTTTTGCTTTTTGCCTTTCTTGTATGTCTTTTCTCTCTTAAATAAAAAAATATATATATAATATAATAATGAAAAGGAGTTAATAATTTCTTCTCCTCTACACCTATTATCCTCCTGTATTCTTGATCTCAGATAACTAATTCACTGTTTCTCATTTTTCTCTGATCTTACACTATAGGTATCATCAGGCCCAGCCTATTATTCACTTATTTCTCAAATATTTTCATTGCTTTCCAACTCTACTGACATTTTCCCAGTATAGACCATTACTCTATATTAGCTAAATTTCTGCAAGTATCTTGTTCCTGATAATCTTGCTTCTAATTTTATTGTGTCCCCACCCCATTTTCTGTTCTGCAAATCACTTCCATTCTCTTAAGACTCTGCATATCAAGACTATTCATTCTTTTCTTTTTTCAACCCATTCTCTTTGGAAAATTCTAGCTTGCCTCTCAAGCCTCAACAGAAAGAATGATCTATCTTAATCACAAACGCAAAAATGACCCCCATCATTGCTCAAAACTGTAAAACTTCCCTCTACATTTTGAACAAGGTGTAACTTCTTTTCCATTAGTGACAAAACTCCTTGTGTACATTGGATTGTCTTGACCTACACAGTTCAGCTCTATTGCATATGCTGAGTGTTGCAGTATGTGAAGCTTTCTCTCTTCTACCTGAAGTTTGTTGTAAATTCCATTTCCTCTGTCTGAACTCTTGAAAATGATTTCTTCCATGAAGTGTACCCTGAAGTTTGGCTGAGTGTCTATAGAAGATTTTATCTTCCAAGATGACTACAAAAATATCTTCCATGCAAACTCTTTTAACAATCCAATTTTGATAATCCTCCCATTGAGAAATGGAGGCTATATCTCCTCCCTTATAGTCTGCGTAGGTGCTCCATTCATCTGTAAGCAGTAAAATACAACACTGTAATAACGTACAACTTTTTGAAGACATGTCAGTAAAGAGGATTCCACTTCAATCATTGAAAGACTTGGGCTGAGAGCCTTGAGATGTGAGGTAAGCAACCTAGATCCTCCCACCTAGATCTTTCCTGTTGTGAGCAAGCCAAACCACATATAGGAGACACCCAAGTGTAACTTTTCAGCTCTCCCAGCACAGGGGCCAGTCATGTGGGTGAAGGAACCTTTATACAATCCAGTCCAATGGATTATTGCAAACTTTCACATCTTCCCAGATAAGGTACCAAACATCAGGGAGAAGCTAATTATCCACCATGTTCTCTTTCTGAATAACTAACCCAGAGTATGCATGAGCACAAGATCGTTGTTGTTTCACACCATTACATTTGGATTAGACTGTTAAGCAACAGCAGTCGCTGGACAGTACCCCCAGTACTAACCCCAATGTAGGAAAATGTTATCAGTTGACACTACCCGTGTAAATCAATTAATGTCCTCTAAAATTGAAACTCCTTTGCACTTCTATAGTTAGCTGTGTATCTGGTATACAACGAATTCTTAGTAATTATTTTCCTAAAAAGTTAAGAAACTTCTAACTACAAACCTTTAAATCATCTTGAATCTTTTTTCACTTACACTTCCAAATTATACATATTATATTCTCTAAATATACTTTAAATCTATCTTTTCTCCTTCTTTTTGATTCTTAGACAAATTTTTTGCTCTTTGTTGGTAAGAATCTTGAAGAACTGTTTTTTCTTTTTTGGTCTTACTGCCACACTTCCTCCCAAACAAAATGCCATGAAATAATAAAGAACTAAGTCATGTTCTATTGCCAACCCAGAGAAGGTAATTTTTCTTACCTGACACTACTAACCTACTCCAGTCTTCCATACTCTGCACACCTAAGATCATCTCTTGCCCTGCATCTCACACATTCTACTTCCAGGTACACTACATGTATCACCATCACCTCCCATATAGCATAAATTTTGTACTTTCTGCTTTTAATTTCCATTTCTACTTCTCTCACCTCTATCTCAGAAATCCTTAAATCTGCCAATCACATAACCTCTCATCCCTTCAGGAACCTTGGTGATTCATCATCTATAGCCATATAGGACTCTGTTCATACCTTTATCTTTCTGATTTTCACAACACTTTTTAATTTATCTTCCATTTATTTGCCTCACTAGAATTCTTCAAAGTGACAGAAATATAACTTATTCATTCCATTATGATCCAACATCTACCATAGTGTAAACAACATGAGATATTCTTAATTAATGTTTGTTGAATAAATAAATAAATGCTTTCATACAGAAATTATCATATAATTTAAGTATATAAATTGAAAGCTGATCAATATTTTGGGAGAGGTCTGAGTGGGGAGCTAGAGAAAAAATTCAATAGCAAGCATTCTTAAAATACTACATTCTCACAGTAGTTATTTATTTACCATGTGAAATTCTTAGAATAATATTTTGAAACATTGATAGATACTTTGATTTTTTTTTTTTTTGCATTTAT
Organism: Dasyprocta punctata; assembly: GCA_004363535.1. NCBI lineage: Eukaryota > Metazoa > Chordata > Mammalia > Rodentia > Dasyproctidae > Dasyprocta > Dasyprocta punctata. Next base: position 7,183 of record RJWM01008752.1, read on the forward strand.
CGTTTCAGGAAAGACAAGAGATCTTGTTACTAAACCTGGGCCTGTTGTATGATTGATTAAGAGAGGTGAAGCAAGTTATGGGGAAAGGATTTGCACCTACAAGAAATGGTCATTAAAATTCTATTCTTCATTTATAATCAAGATGAATTGTGAGTTTTTACTACTTCTAAGTGATAAAGTGAAATGCCGATGGAAATAGTTTCAAATCAAGGCAGCAGGAACAATGTGGGTGAACATAGGAGAAATACTGCACTTGAAGTACTTTGTCCTAGAGTTCATTGGTCTGTGGTGCTGAAGGACTGGTTGAGGACACAAGAGCGTTTGTTAGACTCAAGCATGAACACCATGACCTTTCTGAACTTCAAGGTCTCCTGTGCCTAATCTTTTGTGCCCCAGATGAGAAAGCTTTTCCCCATAACATGTCAGGATCCTAATTAGTTCCAATGAACCACTAGACCAAAGCTCACCAACATGTGTCACAAACATTACCTAAAATATGGGTAAGATGAATGAGGTTGGGTCTGTGGAACTGGCCTTCCTCAGTTCGGGTCCTAATCATCATGACTTCTTGAGCCTACCCCAATAATGAGCCTATCACTTGAGCATCTACTTCTGCAGCCAGCTGAAGAACACACTGATGGTCGTACTGGACAACTTCAAACCTTTCAGAAAATCTTAACGCAGTTCACAAATGGTGTCATAGTACTTTTTATGATCACAACTATCACAGTTATAAACGGAGAAATACACTCTGTGTGATTTTTCCCTGATGCAGTGCACATTATAATTCTAAGATGTCCCTATAGGTAGACTCACCCTAGGTCTTCATTAGGATGCAAATTGCAGAAATCATGGTGGAATAATAAAGACAACAGCTAATATGTGTTCAATACTTACTGTGGGTCAAGTGACACTCTAATATTTGATATGTATTAACTCGTTAGATCTTCTTAACAATACTCTCTGAAATAAGTATTAACATTAACATTTTACAGATTAAGAAACTGAGGCACATAATTGTTAAAATATTTTCCCAAACTTATTCCAACTGTAAGAAATAGATTACACCCCAAAATACCACAACTCCAGACATATGCTCTTAACCACATGCTGTGGCTGTTTGGGATATTTCAGCTAAAGTTAAAAATGTGGAAAATTAATTAGAAATTGATGGTTTTCCAGCTAAACTAAATATGTGAGAAGAGGTTCTTCATACTTGAATCTCAAATCAAATTTTAAATTCATTGAGAAGTCTACTATTATTACCCCACCTAAAGTAACTCAATCTAGCTGGTGCAAGTACTTCCCTCTCACACTACCAGATGAGTGCAATCACTGTAGTGATCCATACATGAAAACAAAATATTTGTAATACTTCTCCTCTTCTCACTAGGATATGAGTTCTTTGAGGACATGAACCTCTTTACTTGGTTTGGCTTTGTATCCATCAAACTTAGGATGGAGGCAAACATATTTTGTTGAGGGATGAACAGATGGATGGATGAATGACACTGGAATCCAACAACTGAATTTGATTTAAGAAAATATTAATTTAGGTTCTGTAAGTATTTAATTAGATTTTTGCAAATGAAAGGAGACATATTTTTTTTAATCCTTTCCTAAACTCTATTTTCCTCACAATCAGTGTTCCTTAAGATATCCGAAGGTGTAACGAATAACTGAGAAGTTCTGGTTTCATGCAACTATGAAATATAACATAGTTCTTCCTTGAAATAATTCTCTGAGACCTTCATTTTGTAAATGGAACAAAATGAGATTATAATACTACAAAGTGTTTTCCAATCTTATTTGACATAAAAGTTCTTATCTTGCCTCAGATCACCCTATGATATATTAGATTTTCATGAAAAAACATTTTGGAAGACAGAGTCTTAAAATTGTTAGTCCTTTTGTTATTATTCTACAATTACATAAATGAATCCTTAAAATGGCATTACTTGAAGCAGAACCAGTGAAGCCAAATTAGATCACAATTCACATTGAAACTTATAGTGGAGTTAGAAAAATGTGAAAAACTTTTCTTTAACCTGAATACATTTTAATTTGTACCCTAGGTAGAATTCCATGATCACATAGAAATATACTGCAATTCTCTGATAACTAAATGATTTATTGTGATAGGAACGCCTACAGAGAAAGCTCTCATTTTATTGTAATTTATATAGAATAATAAATTAGTATTAGATGTTACAATAAGGTGTCCAATAAAGTTTTAAATCATAAAGAAATTTACAGATTATTAGGAAGACAAGTAGAGTAACTAGCTCCATACCTTACAGTGTTTCAAACTGACTGTTGAAGTCTGTGAATATTTAATGAATTTTCAAAATGTTTTTGCACCTCTTACGTGGAAAGTCCTTTGTTAAACACAGTAGCTCACTTCTGGTGAACTTCTGTTTAGCCCAATTCCTGGAACCTGTCACACTACCACTTCAGTTCAATGTGACAGTTTCTCTGGGAGGTATAATCCCAATGACTACGTCTATTTTAGTGGAGGCAGCTCATTGCTACTACCCCAGGATCACAGTTGTTCTTGCTTAAACATAATTCTGCACAATGTCTGTTAACAAGGAGAAATGAGGTTGCAGCAAATAGCAGAAGGCTGTAATTTTCACCTATTTATAATTGTATACTAAAGTATGTATTTTACTGAGAAAACTAAAACAGAAGCCAAGAGTATTTGGATGTTTGATCACATTAGAATGAATATGATAGTGTTTTGTTTTGTTTTGTTTTGTTTTGTTTTGCTTCTTTTCCCAAATATCGTGCCATTTTGTGGTGAAAACAGGTAGAGAAATCCTTGAGAAATCTTTGGGAATCTGGACTCTGAAATTCTGACTTAGATCTAACAGTCAGTTAAATGAATGATAGCTGAAAGTGCAACGGTAAGCAGAAACACCCAGGATTCGGAGGCAGATATATTTACCTCAGCGGGCACTGATGGGGATCATTCCCACAATATCAGACCCTGTTCACTCTGGTGGTCTAGGGCCTATATAGCATAAGCAAGCAGGAAGTACAGAGGCAGAATAGCTTGCCAACTGGGGACTGGTTTGTATAATGTGCATCATAGTGACCAGCTATGCGTCACAGTGACCAACCACTTCTGAGACAGAAGCAGCCAAAACCAGAACAGGAACTATTACTTGGGCAACTAAGAAACTTAAGTACACTGAGGGAGGGGGCTTCTTCTGTTACAAAAGAAATAAACATGCAATTCTTGGTTGAAACCTGGTCAGTTTTAGCCCGCAACTATACATCGTATTTTCATAGGACCATGTCTTTAATGTTCTGAAAATTAAGCATCTATTCATATTTTATATATGGCATAATTGTCTCTAACTCTCAGGAGTTTTCTTAATATGTATGATCTCCTCTATGTCTTACAAACTTAAATTGTTCTGTCCACTTTATGAAAGTATAATTAATTTATAATAAAATGCACATTTATTTTAAAGGTAAGAATTAGTGAGTTTTGACACATGTACATATTTGTTTAACTACTATCTACTCAAGACATAAATTTCTTTGACAGATATTTAAGAAACTTCCCAAAAGCTTCCCTCTCCATACCTATTAGACCTGATTTATACTACTAGACTGGTGGGTTTAGCCTAAACTCATAGCATGGATTTCTATCTATATTTGAGGGTGTGTTCAAGAAGTTCAAAGGCCTCCTAAAAGACCTTCCTACTCAAAAAGAACCACATAGATAGACTGAAGTTCCCTCCCTTCCTCATTATACCAATTTAAAACTTAAAATGTAACTCAGGATTTAATACTGAAGGCAAAATATATCCTGAGCATAATCACTACCTGATAGAAAAACTATACATTGGCAATGAAAATTTGGTGGGCAAAATGGAGATTTCTATCACTCTAGAAAATATCCTGCCCTAAAGCTCCTTTTCAGTTAATCTCTTCGATCCCCTGTCACAAGCAACCAAAAAGCCAGATTTTGATAAATGCAAGTTACTCTGGTCTATTTTAGTATTTTGTATTAGTAGAATAATACTGTAGATTTATTCTTGTTTTACCTGTAAAAAAAATAAATATTGAGCTGAGAATATAGATCAGCAGCACAGTGCCTGACTGGCAAGTGCAAGGTCCTGAGTTCAATTCCTGGTACCAAAAAGCTAACTAACTAAATAAATAAATACCCCTTATCTCACCTCTGTGCTTAAAATCATGACATGAAACTGTGGAACATAAATACATTTGATTTTTTTTTCTTTCAGACCTATTTCCTGAGAAACTAGTGCATTTGCTGTAAATGCCTTATTTGGAGAATATCATCTATCAAATTTAATATATTGTCTAGAATTATTTATAGATCGTATACCATCTAATCTTCCCTTTCCAATATTTGATTAAAATTTCCACTTCTTAGCTAGAAGAAATATTTATAGTATTTGCAATATGTCTAAATATGTAGTAGTGCTGTGTTTTTTATTTCAATTTTAATAAGGTCCTTAGTCTGACTTACTCCCAAATGCCCGTAAGAACAGTTATACCATTCCCCTGTCTATAAAGTTGTAATAATTCCTTTTTCAAACTTTAAAACTTTTTCCCCTTGATTCATCTTATTAGTTTATTTTTCACACTCAGCTTTTTTTTGGGGGGGGGGTTTCACAGTTGTACCAGTGGAAACTTAATGTTTTTCTTAAAATAGAAGATTCTGAAGCACACTGCCCATCATCAGTTCTGATACATACTTCAGCGATTTGCCTGCATTTGCAAATAAGGAGCAAATTGCATATGAAGAAGTAAGTGGAAAAAAGAAGAAAAAAAATGATGCTTACTGCAGTGTGGTTAGAATTTCCTCACTCTGTTTTAGAACTGGAGGAGGGGGCATACACAAACAGCAAAGTAAACATGACTGTCAACAGTACCATCCAAATCGTTTCCATATGGCTAATGTGTGTCAACAAAGCATCCCTATTTAAGCAAAGCAACATAAAACTACAGAAAAATGCTGCCAAAATCTGGCTGAACACAATCCACCCCCAAACTTCAGGAAATAGAAAGACTCTCTAAACACATGAAAGATAAAGAATGGGAGCTCTGACCCCAGTTCTGTGCCTGGAAGCAAAGACAATACCTGAGGCCAAAATTTAAATGGTTGGGGGGGAGTCACTCTATTCATTTCAGAGATATGCTTCAATCAGGAGACAGACAAAAAGTATGTCAGAAAGTAAATAACACTAGTCATTAGGGTGGTAATTGCCATATTCTACCAAGTATTTTTCCTACTATTGAGACTATATAGGCGGCTGTACAAATAAGTTTCAGTAAAAAATTAATCAATTGGTAAACTAAGGCTTAGAAAAATTAACTTACTTGCCCATGATCACTTGGTTAGTAGATGGGTGAGTTGAGTTCATTTTTTTTTTCATCCTTTCTTTCAAACCAGTTACTGTGTGTGAATGTTTATCATATGCCTAGCACGGTACTAGGCCCTTTAAAGACATTAAACCAGTAACTACTCACAGAAGTAGATATTATCATCTTCACTCCACACAGGAGGAAACGAAAGTCTAAGTGGTGAATTATTCATTGTCAAACTGCTAGCAATGGCAGAACAAGGACTAAAGTTCAGGATTAGCTGACTACAAAGCCAACATCTTTCAGAAATGTACATTGCTTTCCATGCTTATGGTTCTAGTTACCTGGGAATTTCTTGCTAAGTAGAAAGTAAGCCCATTTTTAAAAGGCAGGATGAATAACTATGTTACAATCTTCACCTGTGTTGTGCTATAAATTTATGGATAATTTTATCTAGAACTTTGTGACTGTATGATTTAGTTTCACAAGGGAGGGAAAATGGCAATCAAGAAAATGTTCTGATCTAAACTACAAGCATCTTTCCCTATGTACAAAAATGAAACTATTACATGTGTGTAAGAACATTATGTTTCTAATGAACTGTTTTTAGACAACAGCAAATATTCTCCAATGATGAGCACAGTTGGGAAACAAAGTTTATCTTCTTCAAAATGTAGGATTTTGAAATCAACATCTTCATGACTTTGAAAGGAAAGTCATTCTCACTAATAAACACAATGACTATTTTAAAATACTCAGGTATAGATTATTCTGCTAACATCAATTTTCATGAATAAGTTAATACTAGCCACTTTGTGAATATTGAACTGGATTCAGAAAATATGGCAATTTTATATCTAGAATTTCAGAGCTGTTTAACTATTAAGAAAAGTAAGTCAAGAGCAATAATTTGAGCCTAATTCTTTAATTCTAGGTCCTTTGATAACATTGCTTTCACCAAAATAAAATGTCAGATATACATACAATTTCCTTGATAATATCCACTCTGAAGTGAACTGTGGATAGAAAAGCAACCGATCCTGCAGAGAATTTGCACTTGTTCTGCATTTCTCTGCATATGTTTAGAATCACAGTCCCGAGCAAGGTTCATGTTCCCATGCGATTTTCGGCAAGCCACCTTAGCTCACATTATCAGAAACAGATGACAAAGGGCTAAAAATATTTCTAAACAATGCTAAGCTAGCAACAGCCCAGCTGAAAACCCGCTGACTAATCCAGATTGGTAAATCCTGCTGAGAAATGCTAAAATAGACTAACCTTTGGATCAACTGTCTTGTAATGCTGTTTCATCAGACTCAAGACTTTTGTCCCAAATAGGTGGACAGAAGGACAAACCTTAAAAATTACTAGAGAAGCTGACAGACACAGTGTTCACATCAGTCAAGCTCAAACCACTTCCATCTTCCAAGCACTCATATGATAGAATGAGATACTATAGAACAACCACCTATGTTTTGAACAATAATTTTTTAGATTAGATTCAATTATTTTAACATTGATCTTCAATGAATTATTCTTTTATTCTTACATGAGAATTTAAAAGGAAAAAAAGGCATAGAATCAAGTAGATATCCTCTGAGACTTTTGACCCTGTTGTAAAAAGTGTTCATCTCCAGAACTGGTTTGTGCGTTTGCTCTATATAACAGTGCTCCACAGAAGGCTCAGCAGGGCCACCTCTGATCCTTGCTCAGCAAATACTGAAAGATGGGAAGATAGAGCTGACCACACACAAACAACAAAAACTACTGGAAGATACCAGATCAGAACTGTGGTTGTACTAACTGACTGTGCGAAACAATGGACTAGGTAAAAACAAGTATCATAAAGTGACAGCTCCAATGAGAACTGCAGGAAGTAAAAGGCAAAAAAGTCACCTGCACCTCTTAGTAATTTCTCCAGCTGACAAGCTGGATTCCATTCTATAGCTGGCACTTTGTAGAATAATATCTCTACTTTCTGCTACTAATAATGATACCTGAAAGAAAGAAGCACAAAATCTTCCACCTTATCAAGCCACAAATCTGAAACTGTCATAAAAAGTGCTGAACCAATAATATTTATTTTGGGTATTTCCAACAGTAATCTCTTGTGAAAGCAGGCACAACTTATTATAAGAAAAAAAACTACTCGTATAAAGTTTTTAAACATCATCATAGACCTGTTTTTAAAACTAAGCATTTAATCTTATCTAAGACAATTTTTGACCCTTCTGAGATTTATGTATTATTTACTTTGGGTGAAATTCCATGTTTTCCAGCAGATTTTGCTCTACAACCTTATCCAAGGTACAATAATGTCTGATATTTCAGACATTTTCATAATTAAATGAATTCATTTTTCTGTATATAAAAATCTTTTGATGCTGTTATTTTTTCTTCAAATCACCAGGCTTTACTTTGGCCCACACAGTTGCTGCCAAACCCTTTTTTTTTCTTTTCTTTTCTTTTCTTTTCTTTTCTTTTCTTTTCTTTTCTTTTCTTCTTTTCTAGCTATTCAGCAACAGTATTCACTTTGCTTAAAATGAAAATGTTAAAGAAGAAATAGGTCCTTGGTTTCCCTCTACATAAGACTAAATTTCCCGTACAAACAAAGTGTTTTCCTATCAAATTTAACCTGAAAGGTTTTTAAGTCCTCTCTTGTTCTATTGAAGCTTAGGTAATGATTTTGGATTAGATGACAAAGCCAAAATCATTCTTGTTTAAAACCGAATATTCTTTTTCAAATTTTTATTACCACGTGTTTGCAATACATGCAGTTTGCAATCATCTTGGGGAATGGATACATGTACATAATACAACTTGAAATTTTTTAATCACTTTCTCTTCCACCTCACTCCTGCCTCCTCTAAATCCCTTTTTCCCATTTTCATTTTTGTTGATATTATTAATGAATCTTCTTATATTAAGAAAAAGCTGTTACGCCTGATTCTGTGTTCTGTCATAACCTATATCTATCCAGTTGGCTGAAACTTTCAGTAGAACAGTCAAAAAATAAAAATAAAAAAAATAATAATGAAGAGGAGTCTTCTATTTAGAATGAGTTAGGAGTTGGGCAACAAAATCTTACTTTTGTCTAACTGGATATGTGAGATTCAGTAAGTGTTTGAAAATCAAAAGAAAGTAATATATCAAACTACATGAAGCATTGCCCAGTATTCTATAATCAGTGCAATACCAAAAAGCTTAAAGAAATGAAGCACTGCTATGCTTAATCTGCATGGTACAAAGCTGGTAGCAGTGCAAAGTAGGTATTACAGCTAGGTCATAGGCCCTACACTGAAACAATGTCTGTGTATTTGCTGTATGACTCTGAGCAAGCTACTTAAGGTCTCTGAGCTTCAACCCTTTTATCCATAAAGTAGGATAGCTATTCCCACCTTATGGGTTTATTGTGAGGGATAAGAGAATGCTCATAAAATTTCAGCACATCTTATGTGTCTGATAAATGTTTTGTTGTTGTTCTTGTTGTTGTTGTTCAACATGAGCTGAAGTGAACAGAAATGTATTGATCATGAGCTGAAATGAACAGAAAGCAATTACTTCCTACCCCTTTGCTTCCTCTTCCTTGTGCTCCAGCACCGAGCCCTACCACTTCCACCACATCAGGTACCCACCTTCGGGTCTCTAGGCTGGTTCTTCCTTCTCCAGGACACTCCAGACATAGCACCTCTTACCAGCCTTGGTCAAAAAGCTGCTCTCTTGATGAGGCCCACCCTATAAAAAGCTTCAATCCTCCTGCCAGACACACCTGATCATTCCCACCCACCTCTAGATTTGTTTTATGCCTTAACATCACCATATTCTTATTTCACGTGTTCATTAATTCAATTCCTTCATTCACTAATTCTTGAGACTTACTCTTTATTGTTAGCCTTCCCTTCTACACTAATGTAAGTGCTAATAAGTGGAAAATTTGTGTTTCTTGTTGTTGTAGTCAGGGGTTACAAGGAGAACAATTACATACAGGACACAGAATTTATAATACTATTTTATGATGGTCACCCAGAGTCAAATACAAGAAAATACAGGAAATCTGTCTACAACACTAAAGATCTAGACAATTCAGCCAAGGGCCTGGATCCTACAGTAATGTCCTTCATGAGTCCAGCTGAAAACCTAGAGCCCATGACCATGCCTCCCAGGAGTCCAATTGGAGGCTTAGAGCCCACGACAATGACTCATGAAAGTCTGTTTTATAGATCTGCACTGAGAAGGCCCAAACATCAGCGGTGGAAGCTAGAAAGTCTATGCCAGCGGGATGAAGAAGCTGTGCCAGTAAGTTGAAGGTTCTGTACTGGAGCCAAGAAGTGACACTCTAAATAAGGGCCAGATCTCCCCAAAAGTGAACTGCAGCCACTCTCAGCTACAAGGTCCCAAGCTCCTCAGATGATAATGGCTGAATTCGTGTCAGGGAAGCTAGCCATGATGAGCTCCTCCAGGAGAACCAATAGCTCCAAAAGGCAACATTTAGGAGAACCCACAATGTCCTGCTCTTCCTCTCCACGTTTCTATTTATGCTGCCAACTTCCTCAGATTTGCCATCTACACTCAGCACCATGCCAATTTAATCCAGCTGGTGTTAAGTTGACCACCAGTTTTTAATCCATAACACTTGTTTATCCATATATCCAAGTACCTGGAAAGGCACATTGTAGGTGTTTAACAAATAACATTTTCTGTTTCATACTTTGCTAGTTTTAATCTTGTCTTCCATAACTTCACATAATTTCAGAAACTACAAATAGAAGACAAGACTAAGATTAGATGTCTCACTTAAGTACTACATATATTTTTAACATTTTTCATAAGCTTTTTCAAGTTTAAGGGATAATTTTAGGCTCTTGAGTAAGTTCCAAAAATAGAATAGAGTTCCTGTATACCCAACACACAGCTTCCCCTAATGATAACACTAACAGAACCATGGTATATCCATCATAACTAGGAAACTGAGGTTCAGCAAATGCTTTTAAACAAATGAATAGTTGTAAAGCACCAAAACACCCATGAGGTCCTGTCCTCTTATCAATTGACACAGAATAGATGATGATAAGAGCAGAATGTCCTAAAACTTTTTCACTTCCTGTTTTTTTTGCATATTTTATCATCTTGCAAATCCTGTCTGTGCAAGAAAAAAAAATCTATTGAAAAGCTTGGGTTGGTGGATTTGCAAAAGATTTTCCCAGCGAAGTCTAGAAGACCCTTGAAAAATCACCTTGTCAACCCTTGTAACAATATCCTGTGAATGCCTACTAAATCACCAGGTGAAAAGAAATGTTTCTTCATTTCTAAAATAGCTAGATAAGGCACACAGAGAACGTATAACATTATTCTTAATGAGAAGCTTGTTTTGTCTCTAACATTTAAATGTTTATTCGGTGCCCTGGGAGATGGTTCTAGAACGCCAAGGTGTTGACAAATTGCTAAGGACTGTGCTAAACATCCTCATTAGCTTAAACTTAGATAAAGTAACTCACAAAGCAGCCCCCATGCTTCACAGTTCGTCAGCAGGGGATCTGTGTACTACAGCTATAACTTTTCTCAGCCCACAGCAAAAGCAGCTGGGAAGAAACAAATGTGTGATGGCATTTGATCTGTGACTAAATTAAGCCTGATGGTACAGCTGGGACTTTAGCAAGACATTCGGTATTTGCAGGAGCTGTGACTCCCCTTCTGTGAACATCTCAGACTGTAATAATCAAGCATGATCTGTTCTATCCTTCCACTCTCTTGCTAGTTAGCTCCTCCATTTTGCGTGACCACTAGTGGGGCTTTTTGTTTATTAAATGAGATTCACTAATTCAACTAACACTTAGACACAAGTTGTCAAAGAGATTTACTTGTGTTAGTTTATTCCATTCCCACCACAACCCTGAAAACCATTACTGTATCACTCAATATATGAAAAAGTGGAAATTCAAAGATCTTAAGAAACTTGCCTCCATAAATACTTCTGGCAAGTATGGTAGTGTTGAAATTAAGACCCATGTGACTCTGACATTGTCCACTTCTTTATGATCTGCTTTTATTATACTTCATTTCAAGAAAAACCAAAGTTACTGTGAAGTTTGCTTCTTCTCAAATAATTTAATGAAATCAAATACATTTGATCATTTGGTGTACAGGTAAGAAAGCATCGTGATTGAAAATAAGTCTATTTAATGGATCATTGATGCCATTGATTTGTCATTGTGCCATAATGAGATGGTAGATGTGAAATACAGAGACATTTGCCTTTTCTTCAGTGAAAGACAGGGAATTTGGAATGAAAGTAGGCCCTAAATTTGAAGGTCTGCCTCACTGAGATATTGTGATAATCAAATGAAAGATTATGCAACAGGAAAATGTGTCATGTGTCCAAGAAATGGTATCTCTCTGTGTCTAACGTATGTGATACAGACTGTGGCAATTTTGCGTAAATTTGTGACCCTCAAAGGGGGAAGGATATTTGGGGGCAAGTGTTAGGAGGAAAAAACAAGTTTTTTCTTGTTTTCTGCAATTATTTTAATCATAATTATCTATTCTGAATTACAAACATCACAAAAGGAAACCATGAAATTTTACTTACTTTATTAAACAAGGGCATAAAATGATTTAATTTGTGTGCCACTTTCAATATTTGTTAAACAGGAAAAATAATCTTACCTGTAAAAACTGACTAAGATAAATGTTACCACACTTAGGACATTAGTATTTCCTGAAAAATATTAGTTATTGTTGTTATTTTATTATTGTTTTATTGTTGTTATTGTGTTATTGTCATTATTATTGATATTTTGTAAGTCTTAACATCCTTTGTAACCATCTGGGTCTCAGTTTCTCACTCATCTACAATGAACAGTTAAAGTCCCTTCCAGATACTGACTTCTAAGATTTAAAAGTCTCAATTTTTAAATACTTTAAATTCACCCAACATTACATGAGGATTTCAGGCTTCTATTTTTTTCTATTTAGCATGTATATTTACATTAAAATGTTATGCGTGTATTTGTATCTAGAGTGTATGTGTTATCCAATGGAAAACTCTGAGCCTATTAAAACATATTTTAAAAATTCTAAAGCAAAAATACTAACCTTTAAAATGTTAAAAAATAGAATATTTTTGCTTCAAACTGATAATGCATTAAATTCAAGATAAATTAAAGCCATTCCAGAGAAATTTAAGTAAATGTGTTCTCAACAATATTTATTGCCTTCTATATTTTGAAGTGCTAACTTATGATTCTATAAAGTAAATAACACTAAATTTAACCCATATCCCAATGTGTTGATATAAAAAATGTAATTTTTCATAATAGCACTTCTCTCTTGTTCTTAAAATATGATGTTTTCAGCTTATCTATTTTCAAATAGTTTCTAAATAATAGCTTGCTTTGGATGATTGATTATAGGAACTTTGCACACACAGTACCTCAGAAGCATGACATTTTAAATCATATACTCCTTTCATGTGTAATGTTTAGGGAAAATTTTGTATTTAGCACAATTTAGCACTTAGAGATAGAACAAAATATTTACAAGGATTCTGTTGATACCTCTGCAACTCAAAAACTATGACCAAATCTTGATAATGCCATACATGCATGGCTATCATTGGGAATTCACACCAAGGAGGAAGATTTTGACCTGGCTTATTCCAGGGTTTGCGCATGGCAATCTAAACCCAGTGATAGAGGGTGGTGTATACAGCAGGGTATTCCCTTCTATGTGAATTATCAGAGACTTTTGTGAAAATGCATTCCATGAGCTCCTTACTTTAGGACAGCAAGCGTCATCTTCTGTTCCTATCTCCCTGACTGGCCTTCTCAGTCTTCTCTGGAAACTTATTAGTGGTCCCCAAGCCCAGTCCTTTTTTAGTTCTTGCATTAGTGGTTATTAGAGAAACAGATTTAATACAAGACGTATATTTAAGAATTTACAAGATTGGTTTACAATGGCCACCCACAAAGTCAGGTATGGAAGAGTGCATGAGTGTCTGTACTTTGGAGATATGAAGGATGCAGTTAAATATCAGAGGCCTGGAGTTCTCTATAGTGCCCCATGTGAGTCTGTATCAGGAGGCTGAAGGATCTGTGTTGGATGGCTGAACAGTCTGTGCTGGAAGCCAGGAGATAACTTCTAAAGTGAGGGTGAAGACTGGAACTCCTCCATATAAACAGAGGTGAGCCTTCCTTCTTCACTTCCCTTTTATTCCATCCAAGCTACAAGCCCACTGGTTGGTGCCACTCACACCCAGGGTGGGTCTTCTGTCTTTGACCATACCCAAAACTATAGTGATCAATTAATAGGGTGTTTTTTACTTAAATTGACATAATCACTTAAGTATCACAGTTTTAAACAATTTCTGGGCTTTCTCAACCACCCTCTTAGCTTCTGCTCCCACCTTACAGTTGTGAACTCCAGCTCCAAGCCATATCCCTTGTCTGTATGTCCCTCATGAGGAGAAAATCTACATATCTCAATTCAGACACCCCACAGGTAAGCCAAGTTCCACCTGTCAAGACAAGATCAATGTTTCACCTTTCAAACTCCATATTGGTATTGTATACTCCACTTTGATTAATGACACTAAATTCCTTGGTAGTAATTCCTCATGTGTATAATTTAATAAGCTGAACTAAATCTAAATGAGCTGAGTAGCATTGAGATGAATAAAATGCAAATGACCAAAAAGATGTCTGGAAGGTAGGTAAGAAGAGATCTATAGAATGCAATGAGAATGCAACTCATAAAATTAAATGTTTAATAATACTAAATTACTTTATGTATAACAGAGAAATAGGATATAATATTTATAATAGTTGGCACATTTACTATAACACTTATGATAGTATCAAGGAAAAATTCAGTATGTGTTCTATAAAACCCAACTCTAATGATCCATGTAATATTCTTAAATGTGAAATACAGTACTCAATAATTTGCCCCTGGGAGATATTCAGAAAAAACTACTTAGGACATTCTTTGGTACTAAAACATTACCTCAGAAGCAACAGTAAGGGAGCAAGTGTAGGCTGTCTATGAAATATGTTAATAATTCTAGACATTTTTAACATGAAAATTACTAAATAAAGGAATGAAAGAGGATGCTTAGATGCATTTTCTTAATTTTAAAAGATATTTTGACAAAGTAAACTTTAAGGAGAAATATATTCTGTAAGCTAACAATTTATGAATAACATTATAAAGGCAGTTTAGCTTTGCCATGTATTCCCCACTACAATGTGCTGTCAAAGACCCAAAGCAACAGAAAAAACCAATCATTAACTACAACTCCCAAAAGTTGTGAGCCAAAAGCAAACTTTTTTTATCTTTGTAAGTTTATTATCTCAAACATTTGCTACAGTGACAGAAAGCTGACTAGCCCATACAGTTCAAACTCTTCTGAGGCTTGAAAACACATTAAAAGTGTAATGATTCCCCAAAACTAAAATGAGCACAAGTAGAGTGCTAACCTATGAGCAAATTCCAATAAACCAAGAAAAAAGAAAAACAATTCATTATTTAGAAAGCATAAAATGGTAAAAAAAATCTCTTTATCTCAAAAATAAAATAAGTACAAATCAAAGTGGCAAAAATAAGTCCAAATATATCAATAATAAAATACATATAAAAGGATTAAATTAGTCTAACAAAATTTTGATAGAAATAAAATAATACTGAAAAATTTTAAATGAGGCCAAGTAATTAAGTAAAGAACATCCAGTTAGATAAAATACAATTTAAATAAAAAAAAAACTGTAAGGAGCAATTTATGTTGAGAAATGGAAAATCATCAAAACAAATAAAAGAAAAAATAACAGAATGACAGAGTTAAATTAAAATCACAAAACTAATTTCCTTCCAAGTAAGTCATACGATATTATACTAGTTCTTCAAAGAATCAAAACACTTAAAATATACAAAACGTTCCAGAACAGAAATAAAAGGAACAATGGAAAAAAATATTTTAGCACCAGGTAATTTATTGGTGTTAATGTTTCCATTACCAGATTAAAAGAGAAAAAAATTACACACAAAAGAAGTAACAAAATTCAATAACTAATCATGATAAAACTATTGAAATCAAGTTTTAGAAGGGAATTTCAAAAGCTAATTTGTATTTATCATCATTTTTAATGGCAAAATTTTTTAATTTTTAATTTTATTAGTACACATTTACAGTACATAATGATTACATTCATAGTGGGGTGTTGGTGCATGTACATAACTCATCTTAATTCTTTTTCCTTCTCATTCCCCTCCCACACCTCTCTGTCCCTCCATCTCTTGGTCCCCTTAGTGGTTAAATTTTAGAAGCTGAAATGTGACTGGGAACTTCTGGGAAGATGGCAGAATGGTAAGCAGAGAGAAAACAGCCTCTCTGAGAGTCGCCATCCAGATGCTGAAATATGGCATTGTGAGGAAGACAAGAAGGAAGGAAGTGGGTCTCTCAGACCCAGAAAGAATCTGAAGTGTGAATTGAAGTTCACAGAGAGAGTAAGAAAGAAAAATTGCAACAAAGAAAAAGGCAGTACATGGCAGGGCCTTTGCCCTTAGATGGGACTTGCTGCACCACGGTGTTGATGATGGCTGGCAACCTCTGCAGAGAGATGTGACAGTGGAGGGGAGCTGCGGATGAGGCAGACTGCACTGGTTCGTGGTGAGTGCAGGGACTCAGTCCTCCCTCCAGGAGAGAGCAATTAGCCAAGAGCCATTTTGGAGGCTGACCAGGTAAGCCCAGAACCTAGAACTGCTATTGGCTTCCTCTCGCAGCTCCTAGCTGGGTGCAGACCAATGGAAATTGCTTGGATAGCAGCAAGCCCAGTGATTCTGGTCTCAGGGCAGGCCTGCTGAGGTTATCTACTACTTCAACATAAAGCAACTGCTGGCTTGCTAGGATAGAGTGACGCAGTATGGAACTCTGTCTCTACAGGCTGTCTACTAGTAAAACCAGAGAGAATCCTTGAAGTGGATTATTTGTTTTTCCTTTTCATTTTTTTGCTTGCTTTTTGTTTCGTTTTGTTTTTGTTTTCTCTTTCTCCTTCATTGTTTATATAGGAATGTGAAAGTGATTTTCAACCTCTTTGTGGGTGTGGCTCTGTTCTGGTCTTCCTTTTATCTTTTCCATCTCTCTTTTCCTTCAGTGTTCTGGGCCAGTTTCCCGAGTTGGTATGATCATCCTTTGTCCTCCAACCTTACTTCTAATCTCTTTCTCTTCTTCTACTTCTCTATTTTCTCCTTAATCCATTTTAAATTTTAACCCTGAGGGCAAAATTGACACATTTGGAATTTATATATTGCATGTATTGTTTGTTTTACACTTTGTTGTATAATCATAAATTTAGTTCACACAATTAAAAGTTGTAAATTAAGGGTTAGCTCAGTTTGTTGTTTTCTAGACTGCGTTTGTTGCTACTGGTACCACCATAGACAAAATTGACAAATTGTTCTAAATAGCTGCTGGTCCTGATAATCCATGACTGAGATTAACTAAGGGTCACAGAAAATATGGTGGCACAGTGCCAAAGAACCAGGGATTAGGCCAGACAAGCACCAACTTCCTTCTCATCTCCAACAAACTGAGAAGGAAAGATCTTCCAACAGACTCAAAACTCAAAAGTCAGATATACCTGGAAGATACCTCAGAGAAGTAATCATCACCTAAGTGTTCTAAATACTACCAATAAAGCAACCCACCATAGGCAACTTACAAGCATCATCCCAGAAATTAAACTGAAAAAAGAGAGAAAATAAAATGTGAAGACAAGTAAGCAAAATGAAATGTGACTGAAGTCAGGTATGGATCAGGATGCCCCCTAGCAATCTTGATATTCAATATTTTATAAGAAGTACTAGTCATTTGATTACAAGATAAAGAATAATTATTTGTGTGCCATATATCGACTTTCACAGACACTTGGAAGAATCAATATATGACTGAAAACTGGATTGAGAGTTCTAAGAGATTGCTAGACATTCATCAATATGTCTAAATAAGCGAACAAGCAAATAAATAAATAAATAGCAATTCTATACCTCAGCTGTAATGCTATTCAAAACTATAATGAAAATATTTTATTTAAAAGAACTATAAAATTTATAAATTTTCTCAGATTGCTAGTTTGCCTTTTCATAATGGTTCAAAGTCATGAAATCAGAATGACTGGTTTTCAATCTAGCTCTTCCAGTTAGTAAATTTGTGGCATAGATTACTCCATCAGTTTAGACTTTGATTTTTATCTCCTGAGAAATGGAAACAATAATGGAATATTTTCTCTTAGAGTTCATGTCCATGTTAAATAAAGATATAAAAATTACCTAAAATGACATCTGGCTCTATTTGTGTAGTAATATAACATACATATATGCAAAACTTTTATGAAAAACATAAAATTTTACTCATTGACACAAAGGAGTTACTAAATATGAAAACACATGCATAATTATGGCTATTATCATGAAGATGTTGAATTTATCCACATCAATTCAATTAATACATTAATTAAATTCAGTTTAATCAAAATACCAATAGAATTTTATAAAACTTGAAATCCTGCATTTAAAATTTGCATGGAAGAAAGAACACAAAAGAATAGCCAATACAATTTTTAAAGATTATAAGAAAAGTACTGGGGACAAAATAAATTGTAAAAATAAAGTAATAAAACAGAGAATGCTAGTTAAGGGAATGGAACAGAGAGACCAAAAAATAGTTCTGTCTGTATATACGAACTTGAAACATCATATCATTAAAATAGTGGAGATCATTTATTCAAAAACTGGGACAAGTAGTTTTCCTAGGCAGCATTACAAAAATAGATCTTGATTTCTCATCAAATACATTTAAAAACTCATAAGCAAATTAAATATAAAGATCTTTGAATAATTAAAATTGTAAATTCCCTTTATGATAAAGAACATCATAATAAAGCTCAAAAATATTCTGCATGAATTGATGTTTGCAGAAAAATATTTATTAAATAAACATTTACATATTTTTATAACAAAAATTCTGCCTCCCATTTCTATAATATACGTAAGTATATTAAAACAGATATTAAGGATACAAATCAACTCCTAATTTTAGTCTCCAAAGAAAAGATAGGTAGTGCTTAAAGGAAATTTCAGCTTTATATTTAATGAAATACTTAAATATTAGAAAAAGAAGTGAAGGCCAAAAAAAAAAAGATTATTTACAACACAATCCCCAATAGTCAGAATCTGCCAGATTCTGTCTGACAAGAAGGATCACATAGTCTACACAGCCCAATTCTGATTCCTAGAAATGTCTTTTTCTTTCAGAGATTACTACCAACCTACAATCCTGGACTGGAAGGGAAAAAATGTTGCTTTACAATGACTCAAACAAGTAACCAATATTATTTTCTTGATTATTTGCAAGATAACTTTTATAACTCAAAGAAGATTTTAGTCATCTTAGATATAGTAAAGGGAAAATAAATCCATTACCATGACAAAGCAATCTGGCTGAGATCTCAGATACCATCAGATTCCCACCTACCAGACTGCCTGCTCACTCTTTGTGCTTTCTCGGTAGAAGTGTTACTACATTTCTAATAAAGCAATCCAACTTTCCACTATTGCATCAATCCTACTCTCTCTCATTTTTCAAGATCTCTCTCTTTCTTTTTCTCTCTGTCTCCATTCTATTATCAATATGTCTTCTACTAAGAATTCTCTTTACCATAAAAACAAATGTTTACATTTCTTATTTTAAAAATGAAACAAATCAAAAACATCTTTCGATCACATATTCCCTCCTGCTACTATCTACCTCACCAGATAACTTCAGAACTACCTAAAGTCAGTGCATTTATCTCTGAAACAAGCATTTTCTCCTCAACTTGTCCACCCCTTCCACTCTACACTTAAACTTTAATGCCTTTATCTCACTCAGATTGCTCTGTACATGGTCACCAACCTAGATATTCAAACCTTGCCTGTGACTTTAAGTATCTATGTACAAATGTTGAATCTCTTGCCTGGAATACTCAGCTCAAGTGTCTACCTACTTAATTGCCATCAGCACTCCGTTCTCCACTTGCACAGGTTTCCCTCATATCAAGGAAAGGCACTAACAACTCCCCAGGGTGACCTTTGATTCCCTTTTCCAACTCTTCATCAGTATGTCACTTATCAACAAACCTGCACTTTACCTTGTCCCTCAAAACACATTCCAAATGACTTTGCCTGTCACTGTTCACACTCCTAGCCTCCTCATGACACTAGAAATTCCTTGCCTCAGTCTGTCACAGTCTCCTCACGGCTCCTCACAGTAGCCAAGTGGGCTTTTAATTCTAAATTAGATCTTTTCCTCTCTGCCAAATTCCTCCACAGACTTTTCAGTTTTATTTAAAAGTGTAAGAAGACTAAACTCAGTACAGTAGCTTCTGTGATTTTATATAGACTGATCCCTGCACCAGTTCTGATTCCACCTTCAATCATGGAGTCCCTTTCCAACCATAAAAATCAAAGCTGTCTTCTGTTCCTTAACTAGCAAGTCTGTTCTCTGCCCTATAGTTAATCCTTTCTACTTGGTCTTTTTTTCTACTTGTTGTCTATCTTTCTTTCTAAAATAAAAGCTCCTTGAGATCATACCCAGTCTAATATATTCACCACTCTGCTTCCAGTAACCCCAAAGAGTGCTTGGCATATAGTAGCATCTAAATAAATATTTTTATAACTGTACCCCTTGCTGCCTCAAGATTCCACAGAAAGCCCTATTGTGTCTGAAATTCAAAATTAAAAGAAATAATCTCCCCAAACCACCTTAATTTTGACTTCTTACTTTCTCACTTTTGTACCTACCTCCAACACTTTTTATGTCTCTCAAAGAAGTCCCCTGTTTTGTTTTTGAGTTTTAAAATGTATTTTATGTGAAATCAAGATTTACTTTTGTAATGCTGCATAGGAAATCTAATTGTCCCAGTTTTTGAATAAATGATCTCTTCTATTTCAATGCTATCATGTTTAAAGTTCGTATCTACAAAGGAAACTATACCTTTACCCATGAGAACTATAGGTCACACTCTCCATCCACAGGTCTCGTGCAGAAGAGTCAGCTTTGCATGGTGGTTTGTTGTATGGAGTGACACTGAATTCCCGATGGGTGGCAACACTTACTCTTTCAACACATTCCACACATCTGCAAGTAAATCTGGTATGTTATTCAGCTTCCCAGCACTATGACAAAATACCTGATATAAACGACTTACAAGAAGAAGGAATTTATTTCAGTGAGTTCAGTCCATGGTCACTTCACCACACGGTGGCACAGGAAATCATGGTGGAAGCACTGTGGAGATCTGTCCACCTCCTGCTGGGCAAGAAGAAAACAAGGAAAGGACAGCTCTGGAATTCTAATACTCCTTTCAAAGTCATACCCTCAATGTGCTAGATTTCTCCCCCTAAGCACCACCTCATAAAGGTTTTAGCACTTCCCAGGGGCACTACAGGCTGGCAATTAAGTCTTTAATATGCGGGCCTTTGGGAAAAATTTCAAAGTCAAACTCTAGCATTTGGAAAATCAGAACCAGATTTGTGGTGTTGTTTCTTTTGCACTAGGAAATGGAGTGTATCATGTTTTGGTTTCTGTTTTGGTTTCTACTTGAAAATTATTTCCAAATAACTCTCTATTGAATAAAAATCAAGATCATTCTAGAAGGTGCACTAATTTCAAACTGATCTGTGAGTATTACTAACATAAGTTTATCCACCTGCAACTATTAACTGTGACCTCTTTACCTATGGGCCAAATGCTATCCCAAAACAAACAAACAGAACAAATATGGGCAGCTGGCCTGTCCAGTCTGTTTGAACCAAGCTAATCCTGCAATCAAGAAACACTGGACTTCAGCTTTTTCCTTTCTATTATGAAAAAGAAATACAGCATCACTTTTCCAGTTAATTATCTCTTCTATTCTTTTCTACTGGAATGAGAATTTCATGTATTTTATAATAAAAAGCTTAAGCTCAGTAAAAGCAGAAAGCTTGAGGAATTCTTAACAGCATGGGGTTTCTTGAGCAGTTAATACCATTTTTATCCTAGTAAAATTCTAACTCTGTCAAACAAGGAATGGGGCATATGCCAAGAAATACATATCATACCACTTTCACTTTTATGATTTTGGAAACCATTAAATAACTTTTAAAGAAAAACATAAAATGTAGCCAAGCAAGAAAGAAAAGGGGAGTCTGTGTCTTTAAGCTAGGGAGAAAATAAAACCCAATCATTCTAAATGCATTGCTTCAGTCATCTGGTTTCATTCTATTAATGACCTTTAACATCTGCAAAAATATTGTGAAAAGCTAATTTTGTTTGTACTGAGGTGGTGCAGAACAGTTTCTGGCTGTCAGTCTAGGATGTGCTATAAAATAAAATTGTCATTCTGAGAGTCTGACAAAAACCTACTGTACAGATCTAGTTTATTTACAACATCCAAGAATGAAAAGAAAACAGAATTTTACAACATGCCAACACACGAAAAATGAATAACACTTACACATTCATGTGTATGTGTGTCAGCAATACCACATACAGATACCTCTTAAGATTAAGAATTTTTAAATAGTATTTCATGGCATTCAACAAAAATTCTTACCAACAAAACTAGTTCTTAATGAATGCTATGCTGCTAAAATGTGAGAAAACACAGTGTGTTTTGATTTACTTCAAGAGCTCCTTAGAAATTAGAAATGGCTTTGTTCCCTGATTTTGACAAGCCCTATGTTTCCATTAATTAAATCACCATCTTTGGAAAAGAGGTAATGTCATCAAGGTTGATGTATTGGCTTCACATCCTTAGAGGACAAAGATAAAAATATACCAAGCAGCCATCACGAAGAGTAAATGTAGTTACAGAGGCCTCGTCCATAAAGTTCACTCGTTCTCAATTGCACTATCCAACTTTGTGAATGATTTGTGGGCTCTGCAATGGAATCTTCAGGTTCAAATTTGTGGGACTGAAGATCATCAGAGTTTCATGGTTCAGGAATTTGATGAGCACCATATGCCCAGCTCATAGAGGACAGAATATTGAGCCCAAACGGTGGCCTCTTGGAAGAGATTTGGTAACCATTTAGCCAAGGTTCCAATCCAATAATTAAGTCCTTTTGACAACACTCTGCCATGCAGCCAAGCCCTGATGCATGGCCACATCTAATGAAAGACAAATGACTGTCTTCTAAGGTAGCTTGCTGTTTTGAGAAAATCTGACTGATAGAAAGTTTTTGAAGTTTGAACTGAAACATCTTTTCTTGCTAGTTCCCCTTGAGACCTCAGAGAATTTACTTCTGTGTTACCTCATTTGGGGTATTTGAAGATAAGTAAAATGTGTGTGGTTCATTATTATATGGCCTGTGACATACCATAAGATCTGCCAGGGTTTTCAGCTATTTACAATCAGATAGCAAAAATGGACAGAGAGAGGGAGACAGAGACAGAGACAGACAGAGACAGATACAGAGACAGAGACAGAGAGAGAACATTTATTTGTACCGACACCCAGAATGTGATCAGAGTCACAAAAGATTATCACACTCTTGTCAAGATATTAATATTTTGGTAACAAAGAGTGTCATTTGGCAGATATTCACAATGCTCACCAGTATGGGCAAAACTGCTAAGCTTTTCACCATAGTTCCACCAAAATTTACCACTCAAACCTACAAGGACAGTTTAAAGGACCATTATTGCTCAGAACATAACATGATGTGTTTTATTGTTGATCTTACTCAATTTAGCCTTTAATTAAAATTAGTTATATCTTGGACAGAACCATAGAGGGAGACAGATTTTCTGGCCATTCCATAATCTACCTCACCTAAGACACTGTCAAAACCACCTAACAATGGCAGGAAAAGACAGACCTTCCCATTTGGACTTGCATAAGAGTTTTACACTCCTGTTTTTAGTCAGTTTTACTTTGATACCCTAACCATAGTTGTAGTGGAGGAAATTTCAGATGTGCACTAAGCAGAGCCAATGAATTCCTGATAAAATAGAATTTGCTATACAACTGGGGATAAACAGTGATCTACAAGGAGTCTTCAAGTCAGTTGACATCCTTTTGAGATGAATAATGTTTTGTTTATTTACTTTTTAATTTTTTTATTTTAAAGAGGATAAACCAAAGAAAATAAAACAGAATAAAGCCAATCAAAACAAGCCAGTGCAAGTGATACAGGACTTCAAAACATTGCAAAATCAACAATAGTTACCATAATGCCTCTTGTTGTCTTCAAAATAGCTGCAGATACCATCAGACATAGTAAAAATCAAACAGAACAGAATAGAAACAATAAAAACAAAACAATAAATGTGATAAAGGACTTCAAAACAAGACAATAGTAAATTCAAAATGGCTACCATAATATACCTTGCTATCTTTGAAATAGCTGCTCATACCACTGGATACAACAAAATCAAACAAAACAAAAGAGAGTAAAACCCAACCCAACAAAACAATAAAAAAAATACAGGACTTCAAAACAAGACAGTAGGGAATCAACAATGGCCACCACCCTCAGAAAGAGATCCCCCCTAGATGCCACACCACGTAAAGCTATTCTCTGAACAGATGGTCAGACCACTGGCCCTAAACCTTCAAGGTCGTTAAAACACCCAAATACAACAAGCATCAAGTTGCATTTCACCTCAATAGCTATTATCGCCGCCTGTGTTTTTCAGATCTGCCAGTTGCTTACAGGTAGAGTGGGGGATTGGTTCCTCTTGTTTGACAGCCTGCATGCTGGAAGGAGTTGGGGTTTGACTGTCCCCCTGCCGGTGACGGCCCACTGCACTGGTTCACAGGGTGGGGCTTGTTTCTTGGTGAGGCCTTGTTCTCTCCCTCCACAGTCTGCAAATGGTGCTGACTCACAAGGAGAGGCTTGGGTCTGGCTGTCTCCACTCCGGTGGCAGCCTGTGCATGGTGCTGGTTCACAGAGGGGGCTTCCTTCTTGGTGAAACCTTGTCCTCTCCCCCCACATCCATGAATAAAGTTTTATTTTAACCTTCACTTTCTGGTTGCTGATTCTCACTTCACTCAGTTATGTCCCAACTGTTCTGCATCAGCACAATGAATGGACTTCAGAGTGATGTTTTTCCTTTTCATCTCCAAGTATGTACCAGTCTACAATGGGCCATCTGTCATTTTGTGATTCCAGGTAAACTACAATGACCTAAAGTTTTGTTGTCATAGCAACCATGATAAATTTTCCAAAGCAAACTCTATAATATTCCCTATACTCAAACTCTATCCAACATGGCATGGAGGTTAAAATCCAAGGAAATTTAAGTTACAAATATTGTTACCTGTTTAGAATTAAAGTTAGTACTCCTCAAATTTTAATAACCAGTATTATAATATCATTTAAAAAGAAAACCACAAGTATCTTCCGTAAGTTTTGATTTTTCATTTTTTAGCTTAGCTTTGTTAGAGGCAAGTTAAGTCTTTGTTTAAATTCTAAAGAGAAACTCATAAGTAGCACTCATACCTTTCTTTTCACTTTGTTGATGACTAATTTTAAAAGAGCTGAGAAAAATTCAGCTCATTGTTCATATCTTGTCTCCTATTACAGAGTATTCTGGAGCATCTGTGCCATATTTTTACAGAATAAAGAAACCAAGAAGGGGTTCTGCAGAAAAAGGAAGAAAAAGAACAGATTTTAATCTTAATTTACTTTATTTCTTTTCTTCAGAAACTATCTTTTGCTTATCATCAGCTTCTTTCCTGTCCTGTAGGCATAAAAATGATTCATTTTCTTCCCCTTTTATTTTCTATCTTCCACAGCTTGCACAGAAGACGTGTTTGTGTGACCCTGGAGGATACTGTCTCCAGGGGAACTCAGTCAAATCTCTTCACTGTCCCCTCTGTTGCCTAATGCTTTTCAAGAAGTTTATAATTTTTTCATCTTTTTTTGTTAATTAAGAAACTGGGATTCAGTAAGTTTTAGTTACATACCCAGGAAACTGAGCAGCTTAAGGAAAGGAAATGAGTTGTAGGAAGACTGTAAAAATTATAAGCAAGGAAGGGGAGGACTCTGATTGCAGAAACTACCTTAAGAACCTCACACACTCATGCAAGAAAATGGCATGCACTGTCCCATTTGCTGTGGGAGATGGAAGGAAAAAGTAAGGAAGCTATGATTATTATGACTGAGGGTGTGGGAAGTGGACTCACACCAACAAACAGCAAGAATGAAATAGATGCTATTTGACAAGGTGATTTAGCAGCTTATATTTTTGAAATAGTAGATACAATTTTACTGTTTTTGAATTATAATGACACCACACCTGCATTATTTACATTGAAAAGGAACAAAGCCATATTAAAAACATTTATAATCTCACCACCTAAAGACAATAATTCTTAAATTTTGGCATATATTCTTATAGGGCTCCTCACATAAATTTACCTGGCTCTGACATAAATACATGTGTGTTTCTATTTAATTTTGGACTGTCTCCCCTAAAATAATGGCTTAAGAACATTGTACATTAGTGAAAATACCTTATAATCTTTATTTTTAAAAGTATATAATTGATCATGGTTTATATCAAAATGTCATTAAATCAAGTGCCAAACATCAAAGAAATGATCTTTACTACCTTATTGTAAACAATGTGGCATAAAACATGTTTGATTTATTTCCTTAGAGTATACTAACCGAATAAAGTTAATATTTCTAGGACAAAAAGCTGTACCAGCCAGGCATGGTGCAGGACAAAAATCCCAACACGTGGGAGGCTGAGGCAAGAAGATCACCACAAGTTTGAGGCCAGCACAGGATATATAGTATAAGGACAGCTTGAAGTACACAGCAAGATCCTGTCTCAAAAGAAAACAAAAACTGTATCAAAAGTGTGGCTACCACTTTGTATTTCACACCATTCCTTTTGTTTTCCTCGCACTGATATGTGTTATAATGAGGATTAGAACCACATACCCACTAAATCTTTCTGGGGTCTTCTAAGGTTTGCATTTCCTCATATGCTCTACCATCGATCAATTTAGCTCCTTCCTAATGTTTTTCTCAATAAACTCACTGAAAGAATAAAATAGATCCAGCACTTCATCTTTTAGGGACTTTGTAAACATCATGTGAAAGTTCTTTCAAACTTGACTGAGTTAGTGGCCTTTCTGGTGAGAACTGAGATGTCTGATATTCCAGGCACTATATTATTTCAGACCAACTTAATCTTTCTACAGTAAAACCTTAGATTGCAAGTAACCTGTTATATGAGTGTTCTACAAGATAAGCAAATATTTCTAATAAAGTTTCAGTTTTTAAATGAGCTATGTCCTTCAATAAAAGTAGTATATAATGCCAATAGTTACATGACCATACCTGAGCCAATGGTTCTTCTCCCCTTTCTCGCCCTTTCTCTCTCTCTCTCTCTCTCTCCCTCTCCCTCTAGCTTGCTTGCTTGCTGCAGAATTATGGGTGATTGTCTCCCAAGAGCAAGAGGTTACAGAGATCTGGTCTGCAGAGAAGGAAAGAGAAAATAGCAGAGAAATCTCTCACTTCAAAGGACATTAGGGAGATGTATAAAATGTGGGTAACAGTGCAAAATTTTGAACAAAAATACTGCCCAAATAATACTATAGAAGTAGAAGCAATGAATTTGTTTAATGACAAGGAAATCACTAAAAGGAGGCAAAAGCAAATATCATTGGATAGGTTCCTTGTTAAATCTGCATTAAAAAACAGATTCCTTGAGCCAATAGATAGCAGTGATCCATTTGTGATAGTGAAAGTCGTCCTACACTATTGTGTAGCCATGAAGGTTTTCAAAAGTAACTCCAGGTTAATTTGTTTACTTCTTTATTTTGTATTTTATCATTTTGTATAGTAATATACAATAATATAATATTATAGTATTGTGATCATTTTTATGAATATTTTTTGGCTGTGAAACAAATCATCTGAGTTTCCATTATTTTTTATGGAAAATTTCTTTGATACATAAGTGCTTTGAATTACAAGCATGTTTCCAGAACAAATTATGTTCACAAGCCAAGGTTTTACTGTATTTCCAATGTTTGACCACAACCCATTTTCCCTGATGCTTTGCTCTAACAACTCCAACTTCTTGATAAAGATATATCCTCTTAAAGAACCTGTACCTAATAAAATAAAACTGGTGCTATGGGGTAAATTGAGTCCCATGAAAATTCATATTTTGAAGCCTTAACCCTTAAATTTGGAGATAGAGTTATTGAGAAAGTAGTTAAGGTTAAACGGGATCATAAGCATAGCACTATAATCCAGTAGCACTCAGGTCCTTATAAGAAGAGGAGACATTAGGAGCAGCAGAAGAAGGAAACACTATGTGTGGACACAGCAAGGAAGCAGTGATCTAGAAGTCAACAAGAGAGGTCCCAGAAGAAACAAAACCTGCTGATGCTTTGCTCTAGGACATGCAGCCTCCAGAACTGTGAGAGAGTGTTTCTGTTGTTTACATTGTACATGGGATCAGATGAGTATAGCAGGCTCTGTTCTCAAGGGGTTTAAAACACAGTAATGTGGAAAATGTATAATCCACTTTTCCTCAAACTTCATAAACTCATACTGCATAGCCTTAAGATAACAGTGCTTTTTCAGATGAGCGCCCTCCTGCAGACCCCACATTCCCATCCTACCTTACATCTCTCATCTAATTAAGGAAATTTCCAGATTCTGCTGTGGGATCAAAAATGTGTTACGAAATCAGGTTTTTCCAGACACCATGTAGTCAGTTTCCCATCTGTGCCCTAGTCTAGTGACATGAATTCCACTGAATTTTCTAAAATCTGTTGAGGTCACAGTATAGAAAGCATAGGCTATCTAGCACCAAGGTCCCTGGGTCTCAGAGTTAACTGGACTTTTCCTCTTTTTATGGAAATTTGTTGGCATGGAGAGTCCTCTTTGGTCTCCCTGTGCAATGAATGGATTTGGGAGTGACACAATTTGGTTTATAGCACTATTTTCATTTTATTGAATGCAGTCTTACTACGGGAATATATACTTATTAATAAGTCTGAACTGTTATTAGTTACCATCAGGGGAAACGGGATAGGCTGAACACTAGAGGCATAAAGACTAAATTGGTCTAAAATAATAGATAATTCAGTGAAATCAATAAGAAAATATTTTCAACCTGAAACATCAGACTCCAGTTTATGCATAAAATAAGGCTGACATCTGCCTTCAGTTTATTTCAGAGATTTCCATAACATGATACTCTTATTTTTCTAAACTCTTCAATGGAAACTATTTAGACCAAGTCTTAGGTAAAAACCCTGGTCACTTAGGCTAAAGAATGACTTAAGAAAACTCCCAAGAACTTTCCTTGAAGTTACCTCTTTAACAATATTTACCTGACTTTTATCCCTACCCCACAAGTGCATTCCTTTCCATGAGTCTCCTAGAATCTTCACATCCACGTTCAAATATGCCTGGGTGCTGGCCCTATATTTTTTTAAAAATAGTCTGTTCATGTCTGTCCCATAAGGCACACATCTGGACTCCTGCCTTCACTATTAGAGGATACCCACTGTACAAAATATACATGCATAAGAAAAATCTGTGCAATTTAGAAATGCAATACGTGTGTAGTAATGATGAAAGCTAAATTGTGTGCATTGATCATATACCCTGACTTGGATTTTCACGTGCATTTGATCCTTTAATCTTCACAACCTCTCTAGAGAAAGGTGCTATGATTTCTCTGATCTGCAAATGAAGGAAGTGAGGTTTAGATGTGCTATATGCTTTACACAAAATCAATATTCAAACCTGGTGACCCCAAAAGTCACACTCTTAACCTTCACAAACTAGAGGTATTCTACATGGGTTAAAGAAGAGTTACTATGAGAATTTCAGAGAAATAAGGAATTTGTATTTCTTAGGTCAATGGTCTGTTGAGGAGGTACAATTGTAAAAGCTCTTGAAAGAAAGGGTGAATACTAAGTTATGGATGCTTAGAGAAGATACTAATTAAAATCTTAAAGAATGAGTTTTCTATGAATTGGTAAAGGATCTAAGGACTGTAAAATTTTGTGAAGAAGTTGAGACAGCCATGTCACAATAATGAACCCTCCATGAAAGAAGCTAACTCAGCAGTTGAAAAATAGAAAGAGTCCTCAGCTAAGAGATTGAAAGTTGGAAACTTTCATAATGGCAATGAGAAGGATGAAACAAGAGTACGTTTCACCATGGAAGTTGTCTCCAACAATTTGCTGAGAATGAACATTCTCTAATTTGCAGAGATACCCAGAAAACTCCTCTCTGTAGGGTTATACAAGCCTAGTATTTTAGCCTAGTGGGTGGAACACAGATCTCCTGTCATCCTTATAGACCAGTGGTAACAAACATGTGGCTCATTGCCATAGAAGGCTATCTGTTATCACTGAAAGCTCTAAAAGATTCACTATCACTGCTACACACCGTGCTTTTTATTTAAAGATATGGATGTTACACAAGAGAATCTGTTTTTATGAGGATCTGTTTCAGGTTTCATTCATCTGTTGCCTTCAAGTGATGTAAGACATATGTGTCTGTGTACTCATGCATATCTGTTTGTCTATATGTTTTTATGTATGCATTATTTATTTATGTACATTTGTATGCAATTGAATTACATTGATAGCATGCTTAAAAGATTGTAAGAATCATGAGGAGATTAATTATTGAGAACAGTATCTCTCTCTTTGGAAATCTGTAACTGAGGTAGGGAATGACGAGCAACATAAGACACCAGTCAACCTTTATACTTAGCTCTGCATTCCAAAAAAGAAAAAGACTGCTTGACACATTCATCCCACAGGCTTCAATTACTTGAAGTGGATAATCAGCTTAACACTTTAAGGATGATGTTGAATGTGTGTTGATTTCTCTTTGGTATTGATTGCTGTGTTTTGGCATATTCTTCCCATTATTATACACCAAGGCACCACCTGGCATCATTGTCTATCCAAACTATTCACATAACATGTGATCATCATTTTGCAGTCTTTCTTTTTTGTATGTAGTTGTCACTGTATATGCCTGCAACTTCAGACATTGCCTAGTGTCAGTTTCTATTTTAAAGTACCCTTTAGTGAAAACCATACAGTTTTATGTGGAAATGTCCCTAAAATGGCAGATTTGTCTAGAACATACTTTACTCAAGTGTCACTTCATGTTTTAGCTAACACTTCCATTCTTTTGTAGGTAAAGGTCCAAATGGAAATAGTAGGTGACCCTGGCACATATGTGAGCAACCAAAATATGTGTATGTGTTTACTGAATAAAAATTATAGTGAGAATCATTATTGTCTGCTTCCACAAAGAAGCAATCTGTTTAAATAGGGCACTCATTTCTGACTGCTCTCCTATGCACCTGGCATTTGACAGGCAACATGTGGCCCCAGATTATCAAAAACAAAGTTTCCTCCCAGCACTTGGGCACCTGAGGACCAAGCACCTCTTTGGTAGCTCCCCCTATTTGCACTGCTCCTGAACAGAGCTTTCTAAAAACTTTAGTTATTGTTTCAAGCAGTGTTATTCAAGCCAAAAAAATTGTGCCAACCCATTCCATGCCCTGGATGTATGAGTACAAGAGTATGTAAATCATCTGTTTCTGCAGACCACACTTTGTAAAAAGAGCAACATGGCAACATGTGGACGGTTCACATTCTGTTGGTCTCAAAAAATCTATCAGCTTTTTCCTGCCCCAACCCCACCTGAATGTCTGAAGATTTTTTTAATTTTTGTTTTTTTGTTTGTTTGTTTTACCATGAGCCAATCCCCTTGCTAACCTAGAGGTTCCTCACACCAGTCTTTACCAAGCACCTGGGATTCATTTGCACTTTCTCATCGCTATCTGACATGCTTGGGGCTGAGCGCCTGAAGAGCACCATGAGCACAGAGCTTTCGCCTGCTGCCCAACATGTCAGCGCCAGTGTGGAGCAAACAGGCACACGGTGCTTCCAGTGCTTTGTGACTAGCTGTGCTGGCCTTTCTGGAACAGCACAACCATCCTGCCCTGGCTGAGTGTCCAGACCCCATGATGCCTTATGTAAAGAACAGTTTACCCAGTTGGTTCCTGAGCTTACCCAATAGTGCTGTCTCTTCAGTTGATGTCAGATGCTGTCATATGAATATGAGTTGGTCTTCAGAATTTCTCAATCTTAGAGAATATGGCCATTATCTCTCCCTAGACAATCTAGAGCCTGCCCTCTCTGGAGATGTGATTTGACTACAAGATTGAAGGGAGGTCCAATTCAGAAATAGATCCTGCAGACAAGAGTTACATCTCAAAGCATAACACTATGTTATCTAAGCTGGAACAAATGCAGTCATTGTCAGTGTATTAAACTGAAATGGAAATACTTAAGAAAGGATTACTGAGTACAATTAATCTCCCTACAGGCTACCACCAATGTGATGAGACCAAATGACTATTCTAGATGAGGAAGTTGGCTATGGTAATTTTTTGAAGAAACTCTACACTATTTTCCACAATGGTTGCATTAATTTACATTCTCATTAAGAGTGTGTAAGAGTTTGTCTTTCTCCATATCCTTGCCAGCATTTATCAATTTTTGACCTTTTGATAATAGCCATACTGACTGGGCCTAAATGATGTTTCATTATAGTTTTGATTTGCATTTCACTAATGATTAATGATGCTGCAAAAAGTTTTTTAAAAGTTTCACACTATGCAGCCTTTCCAAAACATACACACACATGCACACACACCACACACACACACACACACACACACACACACACATACCACAGATACACAAGTGATTTATTTCTCTTCAGAAATGACCAGGACAATAAGATCTGGGATTTCAAATAGACTAGCACTATTATTTCAGTGATGTATGTTGTTCTACTAGTGAACCAAGTTTTATTTTTCTATAATAGTGTTTTGGGGATCTTGGGTTCTTACAACTCTTCACTGTATTGCTTCTCTCAGATTCCACAGTATTTGACTTTTTAGTCTTCATACCACTTGTTTTCCCCTGCATAACTCTTAAACTTCCAAACAATGTATAATGATAGGACAACCAATAAGAAGAGGTGAATTCTCATAGAAAGTTCCACCTTGAGCAACATGAGCATGAGCCACCTGAACTCTTGGTGTTCATTGTGATTGAAATGATTGAAACAACCCAGGGACCAGAAGCCTGGACCACAGCTGAACTGCAAAAAAAAAATTAGTGAAAAGGGTGCTGCAGTAGACTTTCCCTCTCTTGCCTTGTTTCTTTAAAATCCGTCACTCTTTTCTTTCTTATAGAAGTAGAGCTCCGGGTTTCGCAGCAGCTCTGATCTGGATCCAGTTTGCTGCTTCCCGTCATATCCCCAAGCGATTGGACAGAAAGTCACCCAGGGAGTGCCAGTGTTTGTCCTGGGTGGACTGCATGTAGAACTATTGGTGCAGGCAGCTACAGAGCAGGTGCCAGGGAGACTGGACAACAGATCTTGCTATTTCTTCTCCTAGAACTTGCTTTTAGATACTAAGTCATTTAACATCTGGTTGATGTATACTATTTAGATTTCTGCAAACCAAATCAAATTCATGCTTCATCATTGCCTTCTTTTTTGTCAACCCACTTCCACAGCATCCATGTACAGAGTTGTTAGGCAAGAAGGTAGACATCAGCTGGCCTAGAGACAGGTAGCCCGGGGACTACACTAAAAGCTAGGAAGATGTGATTTGTTCTCTTTTACCTTCATTTTCTTAATCATCAGATGTACATAAAATCCAGACAACCTTATTATACTTTCAAGCTATAGCACAAGAGAATGTAAAATTCTCTGAGCATGCTAATAAGATTCAGGGCCATACGAAGTCCAGGCCATGTATGAGAACTTTAAAAAAATTCTCAAGGTCTCAAAACAAATTCAACAGAAACATTCTACATAGGGAATAAATAGAAACTTTCTCTGACGTTAGTAAAAAATAATGTTAAAAAATTATTTTCCTCATAAAAGAACAATGATCACAGTCCCTGAAAAATCATTTATTCATGTAAAGATAACCTGAACCTTAATTTCACGAAAGTGCCATCTTGGCACTTGGTTATTCTCACACTTGAGGGGTATTTCTTCCTTTCTTCCTTCCTTCTTTCCTTCCTTCCTCTTTTTCCCCTTGTTTCTCTTTTCCTCTATCACTTCGTGAATCAATCACTTAGCAGTAAACTTCTTGTGCTCTACAGCTGCCTACCTATCTCATTTGAATTCTTTCATCAAAGACACAAAGAACTGAGAAGCTTCACCAAGTTCCTGGTTCCTAGGACCAGCTTCCTGGTGACAGTTAAACCTGATCTGCCCCCATGTTTCAGTGTTCATAAAATTAATCTTGAAAGACTGATTCATTTTCTCTTCTGCCTACCCACCTCCACATTTCCCTCAGAATCAAGAGACAGGTTTCCTTTCCTGGTTATGTCTCTTATTATCTGTCTGAGCTGTGCAGATCGCACATGGTCTCTGAGCTTCAGTTTTCACGTGAGAAAAACGAAGGGAATAATGTCCACTGCAAAGAGCTGTTAAGGAAATAAGATGTTTCTATCTGCAAGTATTTCAATGAATGATTTGAAGAGTGTGTATGCATTCCACAACTGCAGCTACTTCCTAAAATAGATAGGTATCCTGTTTGTTTCTTGTTCTACTTTGCAGTACCCTTAATCAATCACATCTTTAGTAATGTCTACAACATCTATCTTTGCTCCCTAGTAAATGCGCTACCTATAAGTGTGCAGAATAGGAATGGGAACAAAATAATTTGTCCTATGCTCAGATATTTTTAATTTTAGAAGAAAGTCTCTTCCTGGAATCAAAATTAACATAAGCAGTCACTGCGGCTTACACTTTGGTCCTGTGGTAGAGATCTGAGTCCCATTTTAACTAGCATAAGCCTGCACTTGGATTAATAACAATGCAGTTAAAGATGTAGAAAATTAGAATTCATATCATTAGAGCACAAAATATTGAAGACTAACATTGTGATTGTGCTTTATTGAATGAAAGAATGCATTTTTTGGAGAGTAAAGAGTCAAGTCCCTCCCCGCCTGAGCTATCATGCTGTCCTTCCTTCTCGCTGCCGTGAGTTTCTCATAATGTAAAACATTTCTTCATTTCCAGCAGATAATACTTTCAGTGAAAAGGTAATTTTTGAAGTCTATTACTTGCATTTGGAGTGAAGAGCACAATGTAGCATTTTGTTCTAATATGCCATTGAAGTTGTTTGAGTAGGTACACCATGGAATCAATACAAAATGTTGAAATGGTTTCCATTAACTATGCACATTTGCACTGCTTCCATTAATGGCCATGTTTTTGTTCTTTTCCTTCATCTTTGCATCTATAAGATGAAATGATTCAGCTGATGTAACTGAAAAGTACATTGAAAAGATAAAGAGGAAATTACAAAAGCATCAAGCCACAATTCCACCCACATACTTTATTTTATAATGAAGTTTAATAATGATAGAAACTGTCACTGGATTTAAACATCAGTCATTTCAGCAATTGTAGTTAATGTGAATATCTCATATGGAGTAATGTTTTATAAAAACATGGCAGGGAATGTGTATTATATTGAACTGAAATGTCATAATGAAATCTTAACTAGGTGCTATTATTGTAACACATATTATGTTAAGAGAAATTTACCTCAGCTTGAAAAGATAAAATAAGTACTATTTCAACAACATGTTTAGATAAAATCATTTTGCTCAGAAGAAAGTTTTCTTTCCATGTTTTCTAGACTTACCATGAATATTTATATAGGTAAATAAATAAATAAATATATAGCCATTACTGAAGTGTTGTGCTGATATATTACTTATTATAGTAGCTGTTGTGCTAATGTATTTTGGTGGTAAATATACTACCAAAAAATCACTATTTTTGTTTGACATAAAATTATCTTTAGAAGAAAATACGTGGTTCTTACACAGTAAAGGTTTTTGAGCCCAAAAAGTTTTGAGTCGCTCTCTTAATCTATCTTGAGGAAGAAAGGATATTCCCAATGGCAAAACTCCAGATATAACTCTTCACAAGCTCTCTACTGACCAGCCCAGCCCCATGACAGGATCAGGAAGACTGGCCCAGGTGGGCACATTCGCTGAGTCATTCAGCACAGCGGTCTGCTCTGCTTCCTGATAACGTGGGTCCTGCTGATGTCTGCATAAGAGGGCTGGCAACATCAAAGGAGATCAACACCTGGAGACGCTCTCACTTTCCACTGAGTACCCACTTTCTACCCTACTCACAGCAGGCTCTGCCCACATCAAAAGGTTTAGCAAATCAATGAGAGTGCTCAGGAACTTGTTACAGTTTCATATTCACTTGATGGAGGTAGAAGCAGGAAGTGCATTCTCACTTCTGAGTGTCAAGTCCTCTCTTCCCTAGCATAGTAGAAAGGAGGAGAAAGAAGGTAACCAGTTTTCCAAGGCACAGCACTTTCCTGGAGTCCACAGCATTCTCAACAACAATCAGAAGCCAAGAACAACAGACCAAAGCAATGGTTCTTGCGCTGTGTGCACATTTAATTAAGTCTTATCACTTTGTCCACAAGAAATGCTTTTCTTATTAGTTTTGATTCCCTAGAGTTCTTTGTGTTTATATATGAGTTTTCATATTTTAACAGTTTTGCAAATGCTGTTGGATAAATACCCCAGATTTCATGAGACAACCAGAACTTTTAGACTTGCCACCAGGTGGCAGTGCTATACCATTCATGCATAAACAAAGGAAATGGGCTCATGGGACTTTGGATAAGTACTACTTACTATCATAGGACTTTGGATAAGTACTACTTAACATGCTATCCCCTGAAATTAAATATCATTTTGATTATACATTCAATGCCAGTATAGTTATACAAGGATCTATATCTGTGGCAACAGAATTATTTCATTTAACTAGTGCTGTGCAGCAAGCCACCCATCAAAATTTAATTGGTTTTAAAAAATAGTGATTACAAATCACAATTCCATGATTTTGATGATACTCAGCTAAGATAGCCTTTCTAATTGAACTCCTGATACACAGACTGAAGCTGAAGTCTCTCCTATACTTGTTTCCAACTAGGACTGTGACTGAGGCTAGATTTGATTTGATTTGATTTGATTTGATTTGATTTGATTTGATTTGATTGTACCAGGGATCGAACTCACAGCCTCGCATTTGCCATGCAGGTGCTTATGCTGCTGAGCCAAATCCCTGGCCCAAGGCTAGAATTTTTAATGGTCTCCCATACTCCCAAGCTTCTCCTACATGACATTTCATTATTCAAATCTGGCACAGGTTTCAATACAGAATGGCATCTAAATTCCAAAAGACAACTTTTCCCAAAGGACAAACCCATAGTTCAAGGGTGTCTAAAACCTCTGCTGGAGTCATACCTGCTAATTTTTCATTGGCCCAGCTCCCTATGTGAGAGGGTCTTCCAGGGAGCATAAATACCAAGAACCATCCACTACACATCCATTAAAGATCCACATCTCCATAAGCACCAAGTCCAAAAATGCTCCAATTGTGGTTTACATTAGAAATTTTATAAACCTCTACCTTGTTTTCTCAGTAAATCATAAGCAAGACAAATGGTACTGGCACAACATGTCAGAAAAATATAGAATGTGGCTGCTCCATGGAGCACGTTTTTATGCATAGAACACAGTCCAGACTCTGGTTGTAGGGTTGTAGAACCTAAATCTTAACTTTTTAAGGGTACCCATGACTAAGCACACTAAAAGGGAAAACTACAGATAAATGTACTAAGAACAACTTCATTACCAGACGTGAATTCTGTAGTATACAAGCACAGACATACCTGGTGCATGAATGGAAGCTACTTGTAAACACAAGTCTTAAAAATATATCCTCCAAGACAAACAAATTATAAAGGGCAAGGTTTCTTAATGAGCACACATTTGGAGTAAGGGAAGCTGGATATTTTCAAGGGTTATTTCCATTAAGACTGATGAATCGCCCATCTCTGTTCTACAAACATCTCTATTTTAAGAACCGACTCAGTTCCGTTCAATTACAGCAACATTGCCTCTTAATAAGACAAGAAAAACATTGATACAACATAATTTCTCTAGCAAAGATTATAAACAGAATATAGAGCAAAAACCCAAACTTCTCCTCAGCATTTTATGTTGCATCAAGCAAGTAATTTTTTATGCATCATAATATTCATGCCTACAATGCATGACCCAGAAAACATTGTTAACATATCACGTTGATTCAGGAATGAGTGTACTTCCATTTTTAATCTGATAATCCACAGGCTAACAGATTGCTCTAGCCAAATGACACTTTTGTAGTTCAGTTCACATCTGCCAGAGACTGAACCTAAGAATGGTATCCATCAAGAATTTCAAATTTACTTCCCAGCATCAACATTAAAACTAAACAAGATCTTGTGTCTTCTAAGGCAGTTTATTAAATTCATTTATATATAAAAATTATACATTCTGACAATGTAACTGATATACACTGCCATTATTCCTGACCTTTGAGTGAAATATAAGTAAAATGAAGAAGGCACATTTACTGAAACTCTTCTGTAAGTTTTTTTAATTGAGTATTAATATAACAATACATAATTGGAGAAAAGAAATATGAGACTTATATTGATAGTACTTTTTATAAAAACCTTAAAGCCTAATCTTTTAATGTTTACCTTTTTATGAAAAGAAAGCCATTTTTCTGAGTTTGTTTTTCCTCTCACAGAAAATAATTTTCATTGTACTGCATCCCAAGGTGTTTCATTAATGAGGATGGAAAAACATCCTACCAACTGACTAACTGGTATAATTATTTATCATCTCTAGAAGAGATTTTCAACTTTAAATATTAGCTAGCTCATGTATCCATTTCAAAACCCCGCTTCTACAAAACACTGCTACACAAAGCTTTCTCAAGAAATGTATTTATTTGAGCATTTATTGAATGTTAATGTCCAATACAGAAAGATCCAGTAAGTGACTCCACAATTGGAATCACATGAGCAATTTTAGGAACCCAATTCTTGAATTTACTTATCACAAGAAAGTATAATTCATATGAATAACTTGTCATCACCTCAAACTCAGCCTGTTGGGTTGTAATTGATTAGTAATGGTCACAGTATTTCCTGAGAAATGTTCAGGAGTCCTCAGAACTAACTAACCAAGAAGCCACAGAGGGAATAATGTAGGCTTGAGATTCCCCAACTCCTTTCAAGAGAACGATTGTTTTTATCTATTTTATATAATGCTTTCCCCTTAACTTATCAATTTTGCTAAAGGACACTCAAGCATAAGGTAGGTGTTTAGCAAGCTTTTATTTTCTTTCTTCTCTCTCCACCCTTCCTGAAGTCTAGTAGGACCTGACAAACTCTCCAAATTTCTATCAACTTTAATATTTTACACTTAGTTTTACAATCTTCAAATCCTGAATTCCACCTGAGCTCTTCCCTATCTTTCCCATCCAATGCCCAAACTTCAACCTGTCCCACTGGGGATCTTCCATGTCTTCAAGTCACCCCCTTTCTCCATTTCCACTAGCATTGTGTATCAATGTTTGTTGCAAATCTAGCAATGGCTTTAGATCAAAAAACTTGCACTTGGACTTTTATCTCACTTGACATTGCACCTCACCTCTGTGCTGTCCTCCTCAGAAATACTTGTAGTGATGTATACCACATGGACTCTAAGATTAATTAAGTGTAATCTTTTATGTCAAGTGATTTTTTTTAAAAATCTAAAATCATGTTTACTTCTGTTCTGCGGGGAGCCTAACCTCTGTATGGGCCCTAAAAGACATTAAATAGCTAGGTTGATGATCAGAAGTTAGAGTTGATACTGTGTGTTCAGATGTTCAAAGCACACCTTAGAACACTTTGAAAAGAATTTTCTAAGGTACTTCCCTCAGAAGAGAAGGGAGAAAAAGAGAGAGGGAGGAAGGAAATAAGGAAATTGAGTTACTAAAAAGTTTGAAAAATCTATGTAGTGTATTCCATCTTTCAAATCTAAAAATAGATATTAGCATTATTAAAGGTTCTATGATAGATACTGTAATTAAGAAATGGGCTTGACTTTTTAAAAATTGCTATCCCACAAATTTACTTAAAAATCAAAAGCTTTTTTCTTTTTCATCTTTAGCAAAAGTACTAAAATCTGGCAGAATTTGTGTTCCTAAAATGTTTGATAAATGCTTCTTCCATAGGCATTACAGTAGGCACAAATATTCAGAGCAACAAAAAATTATTCCTATGTGACAACTATTCATAAGTGTCTGGGAGATAAAGTCCAAATTCTATCTTTCAAAGTCCTTTACTATTTACTTCTTGTTTCCTCTCTTATAATAGTGAAAGCACTGGTTATGTTCAGTAGTTCAAGGCCTGCCCCTACCAATTACTAGCCATGGGATGCTGGGCAAGTTGCTCACTCTCTCTGTCTCAGTTTTCCAATTTATGAAACAGACACAGATTCATTTTTTGGCACTAACATAGATCTACTGAATCTTATATTCTGAAAGACTCCTTGTAGCTTACTCTCCCCCACATGATTCCCTTCTAAGACAAGTTAGCAAAAAATGTTAGGCTAGAGGTACTAAAGGACATTGAACACCTGAGACAATAGCACTGTTACTTCCAAGTATTTCTAAGGGGAGTGTGCAAAATCTAAGGACACCAGCTATGTCTGCACCCAAATCACAGAAGTAGGACTTTTGTAAAAGTGAAAGGAAGCAAATTTTAGCTCAATATAATGGACTTTCCAACAACTATGACTATGCAAACTTTGTGGAGACTTCTTTGAGAAACAGATGTCTGTCCTCATGCCAAGGATTATTTAATTGGAGCATTTTTCCAGGATATCTGAGGAGTGTTCAAGTTTGATGTTCTTAAACTACTACATGTCTTCTAAGTTTCTTTTTCGACCTGAGCTGTTATCACTGTGAACATTGTGAGATATTATCTGGAGGAGACATTTACCATGTGTTTGCTCCACCTTCACTCTTGATGCATGTAATTTAAGGAAGAGTGCTTGTCAAAGATATTGGTATTTGATATGCTCATTGCAAGATAATTTCAAATATTCTCAATGCAGAACACTGATTCACATGTACTATGGAGGCTCAGAAAGTATAAGCACATGTTTTAAAAAAATACACACATACAGGAAGCTAATACCCAGAAGATAGAAGATACCAGGATACCATGAGACAAAACTTAGGAGTTTTCACCAGATTCCTAGGTTAATCAGTGACCATCCCTTAAACACCTAGACTACAGTCACAGGGTTTTGTAATTAATCCTTGAATCCTGAAGTTTTGTTTTTTCTCATGGCTGCATCTGTGAGTCACATAAAACATCACACTGAATCCTAGGTCAGAAGTTTGCTCCATTATGGACACCATTAGGACTCCATAAGCACAGCCTAAAAAGGCATAAAATCCAAATTGTTTCAATGCTGTTGTAGCAAGTATTTTAAAAAAACCTATATACTTTTATAAATAGATGTGTGAAATGATGGAAATATAGTTTTCCCTTATAGTTCCTATTGTAGTCAAAGTTTTCAAAGAAATAGATTTAATACATGACACATAATGTATAGCATTATTTTATAATATTCACCCAAAAGTCAAAGCAGAAGAGTACAAGAGATCTGTCTGTATTCTGGAGATCCAAAGAATCCAACCAGGGCCTATGTCCCATGGCAACATCCCCTGTGGGTCCGCATCACTGCGATGGAAGACTGAAGGGTCTGTGCTGGAAAGCCCACGGCGGTAATGAAGGGGAGAGAGTCTGCACAAGAGCCAGGAGACAACGCCCAGGTGAAGATCAGAGCTCTGTCAAAGAGAGCACCAGCCTAAGCTCTGCAGCCTCTGCTTTTCCCAGGGTCGGAGGAGGGTGAGGAGGTGAGATGCTCTTTGGATCCTCTGGCGGGCCTCCATAGGTAAATTGCACAGGAGGCCCCAGGATACTGGAGTAAGACCTTTCCAAGGAAAATGAGCAGCAAATCCTCTGATTCTGTTCTCCTTTTATTCCTGTTCTGTCAACAATCCTCAGGTGGGTCTTCCGCATCCAGAACCTTGCTACCTCAGTTTGGCTGGGTGTTCCCACTTAAGTTGACCATGAGTTACTCTGCCACAGTTCCCTTTCAGAATTGGAAACTTATTTATAAAAGAATGGCTCTGCAATAATGCAAGGACTTTATCACAAATTTTTCCCTTATATGGCAATCTATAACATATCTGGTGAGAAATTTGTTTACTCTTTCAGGATTAAAAATAGAAAAACACAATAGAAAAAGTGCATTGGCAGGTTGAGGTGGTCAGTGAGTTTATAATAGAATCGGGAAATGAAAGTGTCCCATGGTGCAGTGAAAACTTCAAAGAACCTGTTTTTAGCTAACACAAGCAAAGCATGTTAGTAAGTTTCCTCAGTTGTCAGCATTTAAAAGAAATTAACTGTATACATCTTTTCAATCAGCTAAATATTTATTCAAATCTGCAGCTTGTTATTTCTTCATTAACAAGGTTTCCCCTGCTGCTCAGCAGAACATGTGAGGATCTTTACAAATGTCAGAAGCACTCAAGTTGAATCAACCAGGGGAAGTGCTAAAAAGGCTCATAATCGAGTGGAACTACAATAGTGGCACATTTCAAACTGGGAAATAATAGATCCATATAGAAGGCTCTTTCCCATGGGATAATACTGCTATTTGTTCTTATTTTGTGACTTGTTTTTACTCATCAAGTCACAAGTACAATGCATTTCTGTGTTAACCTTCAATTTGTAAATGATCATTTGTATTCTAATCCTTAGAACACTGCAACAAAGAAAAGAGGGTACAATTTTGAAAGGAAAGCTGTCTTGTGAACAAAGGAGAACAAAATAAAGTAACCAAAGTATTTTAGGGAAAGAATTATTGCTTTAGAAACTTCTGGTTAGCATATGAAAATCTAATCCTTGTAAGTAAATCAAGCTGGAGGATGCAGGGTTTATGAAACAAATACAACAAAGGTCTTTTATATTAAAATAAAACATTTTAAAATTTTAAATTTAATCTGGCATCAGGAAAATCTAACCTGCCCATTCGCTTCTTTTAGAAACACTTATTGTCTCAAAGTTGCAAATATTTTACATTTAGTTTTCTTGTTTGATAAGCATGAGTTTGGTAAGGACCTTGGTTTATGAATGCTATCCAGTCACTGGTATTATCAGAATTTTTCACATTAACTTCTTTTACACAGCACCATTGTTCAATGAGAAAATGCATCTTAATCAATTTATCTTTTAAACCAGATCCCTTACATCATTTTAGATCTATTTTATAATCCAACAATTTCCAAATATTAAAAACAAATCTTGTTTGCAAACATGAAATAAGCCTGTAAAGACTATTTCTTAATAAAATTAAGTGGAATTTTCAAAATCTTTCTAGATTCACAAAGAAAATAATTCAGTGCCTAAGTAAATGAAGACAACAAAACTTTTATAATGATAGTGCATGTCTGTCTTGGTTGAGAAAATTCTGTATATATACTTTTTTCTTTCCAAATACTAACAGACATTTTTATATTAGGAAGGTGCCATTTAAAAAATATGTATATGACCCACCATGGAAAGGAAGAAGTAGCTGGTTACACCAGTGTTCTTTCCTATTAACTGATAATAGTGATTACTGAATGAAAACTTGGACAGTCTTCCACAGGATGCCAGGCAAGAGTGGAGGTGGAAGCATAGATTCATAAAACCCAAAAGCCAATGCTTCAGTGTTTTAGTGGACCACGCAAGACTTTGAGTACACAGAAAAGAAAGAAAAGAATCACCAAGTACAAATTACTGTTGACTTTATGGTAGGTGCTGCATTCATTCCTGGCCTCTCCAGGAACACCACAGTCCCCAGGTATCAGCAGAGCACACTTGCCTTACTCCTCAGGGAGGGCTTAGCACTGTGCAAAAAAGAAATTGTGGAAGGAAATGAAATGAGATCAGCTTTTCACTGCATCTCACACTGCACCTGAAGACCTTGCTAATCCTGCAGGTTTGAACACACCAAGCCCGTCATCTGAACTCTGGATGAGGTCATCTGCACTGAGGGAAGGGAACTGTGAGTAGGGGAAATATGGTTCACAATGAAAACAGGAAAAGGGTAATTTAAGGAACAGAGGTTAGTTTTCTGTATTATAAAAACTGATTTATGTACTAAACCTAAAACGTTAACACCAATTATGAA
The DNA here is from genome assembly GCA_004363535.1 of Dasyprocta punctata. Taxonomy (NCBI): domain Eukaryota; kingdom Metazoa; phylum Chordata; class Mammalia; order Rodentia; family Dasyproctidae; genus Dasyprocta; species Dasyprocta punctata. Next base: position 50,766 of record RJWM01008752.1, read on the forward strand.
CAAAATGATTCCAAAGTCATTTTCTAAAGATGACGCTGTATCATGGCTGTAGGTACAATTAGATAATGCTTAGACTAACAGAAATTTTTCCTATGTATACAAACTTCACCCCAGGCTATTCCATAGGAAAGGCTACCGGAAATGTATTTTCTGTACTAATATTACTGAGGCAAAAATGCTTTCCTGGACCCCAGTGTCCCTGTATTTCTGCCTTCACAAGACATTGTGATTGGATATGAAAAATCTGGTTTCTTTTGTCAAACAAGTTCTCCTTCAAGGTGGCTGAGAGTTTACTTTCTTTTTTGTATGGAAATTCTATAGAAAGCCTAATAGTACAGAATGGAGTCAGGAATCATTTGTAATACTCAACTGCAACATATATTTTATTTTATGCCTTCTTCTAAATAAGTCTTTTCTAAATATATTTTTGAAGACTGACGGAACATAAAAGGGAACTATTAAGGAGAACCACAGGGTGTCTTTGATGGGAAGGACTGATTATCCCTGACAGCCTCTAACTTTTGAATTCCTAGAAAGGCAAGCCACGAATATTTCAACAAGCCTAGCATGCAGATAAATTTTATGCCACATTGCCCTTCTACCTTTTCCTTTTTTTCTCTCCCCTGCCTTCCTGAGCTTTTCTAAAATGGTACATCTCTGCCAATGTTTCCTTGGAAGCTTTCTTAAATCATCGGAATCAACATCATATCAGACTTATTAGCACAGTAAGCCCTCTTTGTCCCAGGACAGTCTTCTAATTAGAACGCACTGTGTTTATTTGTACGCTTTTTGCATTGCATTAGTAGAATGTTCTGGGAAAAGCTCTGTGCTTTCAAAACATGGTATTTCAGGGAGGTCCTCAGCTATACCATGAAACAAATTTGAATCTTACCCTTCGTTCAGGTTTCAGTCTGTGACCTTTCACCCAGATTCCATGAATAGAACATTGTCCTCACAGGGCAGAGGCTCAATAACTGGACATTTTCTGGGTCCCTGAATTTGTACAATGAAATATCAACTTCAATCTGTGAGCACAATGCTCCAGTGACTGCCAGGAATGGCTGCAATATTGATGTTTTTCAATGTAGATCACATCATTCACCAAGCAGAACTCAATAAAATGATACTGTAGTTAACCAGTTTTATAACACAAAATTACTTGAAAACATGGAACTAATCAGAGGGAAGCCTGTTTATGCATGTCAGCACCACATTCAATTGTCAATAAATAAACAAAGATTTGCTCTACCTATTGTCATGTATATCAAGTGAGTCATTAATCTAAACTAATGAAGCTTAAGATATATGACAGTTTTTAAGGAGATCCTTCTTAATGATATGTTTCGTTTTCATTTCAATGACAAGAGAGTTCATTATCAAGAAAGTAGCACATCTACAGCACTACTTTTTGTTGCTAGTTTACAAAAAGCAGCGTTAGTACTTACATATTCATGTATTTTCAAAGATGAAAAGCATTAGTTAGACATGAATATGGGGTGGAGTGGAGGGGAGACAATGTAATCCATCTAAGGCTCCTGCTCTGCTGTGGAGTTTCCTTTCAGATTTTTAAACTCACCTGGAAAGAAAATAGAAACTAAATTCATCCTAATTCACACACACATCCATTTTTAAAACATGAGTGGATAGGTGTCATAAACACAATGAGTCTTAATCACTAAAGTACATCCTGAACCTCTAAAGAGTGCAAATCCAGGATGCCAAGCTGAAAACAAATAGCTACTGGATAACAAAAACAAGTATTCTACAATTACTTCAATGTTCACATTAATCCTCAAGCACTGATGGCTTCTAAGATAAAATAATTATTTCTATTCTGCTATTTTGGAGGGAAATAATGTGGACAATTAACATCTGTCAAACTGTAATGATTCCTATACCTGCTGACATGTCAGATTGAGAATAGTTGACCCTTTGAGCTAGTGTCACCAAGATATTTTGTAGTAGGCACAAAGACCAAATAAAAGACTCCATCCTGTTGTAGTTTTATTTACTTAAATATAGGGAGACATGCTTAAATGGAACAAGATTAAGAGGGTGCAATATGTCTAAGTGCAGTGCACGGGGAAAGGCACCTGCACATGACCAGGGATCTTGACAGTCTTGTTCATTAATGTAGATTCAGTCCCTTCCACAGGCCCCGGTTCACGGTGGGAATATGGTGACTATTGGCTGATCTATGAAAGCAACTATGATATGAGAGCAGAAGGAGTTTTTAAAAGATTCCTAGAAACACCTTGCTCTCCCCTCCCTTCCTATTCCACTGCTTCCTCTATTAAGAACAGGAGAGATGTCCTCCACTGCTAAGTACTTTGTCTTCTTCATGGTCATGTGTGAAAATCCGTAAGTTATCATGAGTCTATTCCTTCTTGACCTCTCTAGTTGCTCAAACTAATATGAAATTTGTCTTCATGATATTCACAGATTATAAGCCACATGGGGATGTGGACCCCTTTGGGGCTCAGAGACACACACCTCATTAACTGGAAAACCCTGTAAACAATACTTTAGAGCTGTGTGAGCGAAGTCCTCCATGCTGCAGGAGGACAGAAGTAGTCACCTGGGAATGAAAATCTTATGGGCACATGTCACATAAACCAGACCCAGAACAGTGACTCAACTTTCAGCTGTCACATAATGCATACTCTAGGAAGAAGTGTAGAAGAATCAAACTAACGGATAGTGATACAGCACCAAGAAGTCAAAGAGCAGCAAGTTGCTTCAGTGAGTCTAAATGTAAGGCATTAGCAATGAGACTCAAAATAGGTCATCAGAACAGAGTCTAATTTGTAACCATAATTACAATAATTACTAATTTTTATGGAGCACTTACTATGTTAGGCATGAATATTAACTTCTCACAATAAGCTTCACTTTCTGAGTGAGGTAACTGAGACTTGTCCAAAGTCCCAGGACTGCACATGTAACCTGGACTCAAGTGCATGTTTCTCAGTGTCCAGAGCCCAGGCATCAACATTTTTCACAAACGTAGCAATCACTGAGTGATTGATTGCAAGCTCTAGATGCTTTCAATACTTCTTCTGGCCTCTGTGTACCTTCTCTCAGGCCCATATGAAGAGAAAGGAGAGAACATAGAGAAGAGAGAGAAAAACTAAGGAAAACTTGTTTTTTCCATTCACTTTTAGGTATTGAGGAGAATTAAAGTAACAGGAGACCAAATTGACTGTTAAGAACAGGCTTGGGTTCAAGGAAGGGTCATTTTCACATTGTTTCCAGATCAATCATGAATTTCCCAGAGTACCAAGAGGCATATGTGGTGCTCTAATTTAAACTAGCATCTTAAAACTAGAAATGGTAACAAAAAACAAAATTAGTGAGATACAACAAATAGTGGGTCAAAAATATTTGAAAAGATACTTATAAGACAATAATACTATAATAAAAATGCAAGTTAAAACTAACATAGCAAAATGAGTTTGATCCCTGGTACAAAAAAAAAAAGAAAGAAAGAAAGAGAACTAACATAGCAACTACTTACTAATACTTAATATTGTATTAGATATTATAAATAATTTAGAGATTATTTAAAGTACAAAAGAGGATATTTCTAGTTTATATACAAATACTGTACTATTTCCTATTAGTAACTTGAGCATCCATTTATGTTGGTATCCGGGACAGTGGGTTCTGGAATCAACCTCCTTAAGATACTGAGAGAAGACTCTATCAAAAATATTTATTATCCCATTATGTTTAGACTTGTACCACATACATCCTAGACAGACAGAAGCCTTCTCATTTCTCAAAACCCTAGTAAAAGTGTACTGCGTGCTTTCTCAGTCATATATTCCAAGCCTTCTCAAGTTTTGTGGTCAAGAAGGAATTCCTAAATGTGTAAGCCTCAAAAACAAGTATAAAATTTATTGACCCTCAAGATTGAAGAACAGTGTTTCTGATCAATAAGACATTGTATTTGGAAGACAGCTTCTAGACATACAGAAATCTAGTTACAATTACAATTTTAAAATTATATTACATTAAATTACTGTAGATGAAATTTTCTTATCTTTAGCACTATTAATATCTAGGCTCTCCTATGAATTGTACAATGTTTAGCAGCACCCACAGGAAACCTTGTAGTTGTGACAACTAAAATATGTCTGTGAACATTGCTAAGTATCCCCTAGGGGCGCAATCACGTGTAGTTGAGTTTCCCTGTTCTAAACATTCATATTTAATGAACATAGTTTAATACTGTTTTGGTGACTCAAAAACCATATTACAATCCAGTTGCAACCTAGGATGGACACTCATGGTGGGAACAGAGGCAGTTTAATATTATAATTAGTGGATCCTCTGATAAAAGAGCTAACAATAAAAATAGTAAGCAGTAGATATTAAGTCTATGAGTTTGCAATACCCACCTACGAAGAGAATATTCATTATTTACAAAAAACTCAGGTTCAGAAAGGCAAAGTGATTTATCCAATGACATATCAGGAAGAGTTCAATAGACCTGGGTGAAAGTTCAGGGCTCCCCACAGGAGTCTTAGGGTACTGCAGATCCTACTTTTCTGTTTTAGCAACGTTAGAGGGTTTTTTTAACTGCATTTCATTAACAATTACATAAACCACATGATGGTAACCCTAATCATGTTGTCTTAAACTGTTTTTTCAGTTTTTTCATTGGTTTGTATCATATTTATAATACCAGCATTTCATTAGATCTAAGATTGCACTTCGAACCTCAAGATAGACTCAGCGGCTCTGTGAAGAAGGTATAGAAAATCAAACTGTCAAGAATCAGTCATGATAAGAAGTCCTTGAACTTACTTGGGCAATGGATGATGAGAGTCAATCACATACAGGCTAAGACAGAAAATGTATTAGATTATAATTTAATAGAGATATCACAGCATTGCTGTAGACCTTAAAAGAGAAAGAGTCATAGTCTTCTTTATCTCCTTTCATATCTATATGATGCAGTTCAAATCTATTCCTCTTGTTCTAACTAGGTATCTTAGAAACAACTACTTCCAGATCTCTGTATTACAAATCACCTTTGAAATAGCTAGAGCCCTGAGTTTGTAATTTTCACAGGTCAAGTTTTAACTATGATCCAAGCAAATGTAGGCTCAAGAATGATTTGTGTTCCCTCATATATGTCAAAACTCTAGCCCTAATGTGGTACTATCTGGAGATGGAAATTTAGAGAGGTAAGAAATATATATATATATAGATATAGATATAGATATAGATATAGATATAGATATAGATAAATAAGAAATATATATGGATAAATATATATATCTATATATCTATATTTATATATATATATATAGTCAGGCAGTTGGGACCTTCATAATAGGCCTAGGTACTTGTTTACATTCTATCCACCAAGTAGGGACACAGCAAGAAGGTGGCTATTAGTATGCCAAAAAGAGGGGTCTCAACAGACCTCAGGTATACTGTCAACCTGATCTTGGCTTTCCAGCCTCAAGAACTATAAGGGAATTCACTTCTGTTGTTTTCATGCAGTCTGTGATACATTTTTATGGAGCCTCAGTTGACTCTGGCAGTGTGTCAGTTTCTAAGACCACAGGAAGGATCAGGTGTCAGGATTACTTATATGTGCACAGGAAGGGGTCCCCTGGGAATCTTTCCTTCTAGCGCTTTACTGTAAAGAGAAGTCATTCCACTATGTAGCTCTTCTAAACACTTTGCTGCTTTTATTCCTCAAAAATAACTTCCAAGTAATTAACTTCCTAGCAATTTTCTCCCAAGAGATAATAGCCCAAGAAATAAAGTCTCATCACTCTGTCTTTAAGAGAATTAGTTCCAAAAAGAATGCTCTTTCCTCTAGGACCAGTCAAAACCAGGGTCACTGGGGGCTGTTGCTACCAAAGAGGGCCAGTGTCGCTAAGGCTTACAGGGTATCTCTTGGTGGTGAAAGCTGAGTTTCTTTTACACCCAGCTAAATGCTCCTCCTCAGAAGTCTCTACCACATCTTACACTGGCTGACCTCTACTAATGTCTCCCAACTATAGCCAGTGAGGTGTAGGAAAGTCGGGGAGAAGTCTCAGCCACCAGGTCCTCTCTGCACTCAGGCTATCAGGACCTTTCCTCACAGCTGTACTTCAAGGGTTGCTCCCACAAGTACCTAAGTGCTCCTCATCTTTCCTGATCAAGACAAAAGCTTAATTCTTAGCTCTTAACTCTCATTATAATACATTAACACTTTTATGTCACTCACTCCATGCCTGACACACTAAGTATTCTCTATGTATCAACTTACTAAATGTAACCGTATTGCCCTGTATGTTTCTCTATGATGCTTTTGCTACAGTGGGGGAAGCCAGGTGTTTTAATTTTCACTACTTATATGTGTTCAACCAGAGATTCCAACCCAGTTTCTCTGGGCCCAGGGTCCAGAGTAAGGAGACTCATTTCATTGTTTTGCAGCCTTCTTAAGAAAAATCTTAATTCTATGGAGTTTTCATCCCCCTCTCTAGGAAATACAGTGCATTATAATACTTATCCTAAAAACAAGAAAACAGAAGAGTATCATTCCATAGGTATGACTCTGAAATTCCCAGGACACTGGAGAGGGGCCCATTTCAAAAGCTGCCCACTTCCTGCTCTCTTTCCCGTTTAGGAACATATCAAATCCAATGTACTGAAACCTTCTCAGATTACCTGAGTGCATTCAGTCAGCATGCACTAATGCTAAGACATTTGAAAGAAAATGTTTCTTCTGAAAAAGGAAAACTTTTAAGAACTGCATTAGTCAATAAATTGTTGTCCCTTTCTCTTTTTTTAAGAAAAAACATATCCTGTAAACTGTGAATTATGTTCATTTCAGCTTCTGAAAGATCAGTATGGTATCTGGTGAGCTCCAGTCCTTGAGACAGTTCATACTATTTCATCTTTATAGTAAACCTCTCTGAGGTTAGTTTCATTATATCATTTTTCAGTTAGTAACTGGACTATAAAAAGCTTCAAATTTGTCCCAGATTTCCTCCACTGATGGCAACAGGCTTCTCCTGCTGGAAAAAAGAGAGCTGTCTTCACAGCAATGCTTAAATTCTGTGAATAAAACAATCACATGATATTAACTACCACAGCAGAGTGACCAGCAGTATGTAAGCAATCAACATTTGTTAAATGAGATAGATTGATGAATACTGAGTGCATAAATTTAGTCTTACTTTGGGAATTCAGGGCTCTGAACTTGACCCCTAAATTAAAAAGTCTGTTTCTTAGTAGGTAACTCCAGGTGGACCACTGAACGTCTGTACCTCAGGGGTTTCTTTTATCTATAAAATTATTATTATATAATAGCATATCTCTAATAGAGTGAGTGTGAGAATTAAATGAGTCATTTTATGTAAACTGCTTATAAAACTAATATGGTATAATAGAAACTACATTTTATTGATCTCTTACTTAATTTTTTAATTTTATTCAAGTTGCTTAGATATGTAAGCATCATATATATGGAATAATTTGTACATGAAGTAATATATGTGATTTTTTTCATAAGTTTGGCTAAGGATTTCTCTATTTTGTTTGTTCTTTCTAAGAACCAACTCTTCAATTCATTGATTCTTTATACATTTTTTAGTCTCCATTTCAATAATTTATGCTCTGATCTTTTTTCTTGTACTAATTTTGAGTTTGGCCTGATCTTGTTCTACTTTCTTGAGATGCATCATTAAGCTATTTGCTTAATCTTACTCTGTTTTTCTAAGGCATGCATTCTCAGCAATAAATTACTCTCTTAGGACTGTTTTCATTGTGTCTCATAAGCTCTGGTATGTTGTATCAGCATTATCATTTTATTCTAGGAACTAATTTCTTCCTTCATTTCTTCTGTGACCTATTGACCATTTGAGTGTGTGTTATTTAATCTCTAGGTCTTTTCAAAATTTCTTTGATTTCTATTGCATTAATTTTCAGTTTCAGTGCACTATTATCTCAATATATGTATGATAATTTCAATTCTTTTTTATTTAAACAAGCTTTATGGGTTAATATGTGCTATTTTGGAGACTATTCTGGGTACTGCTGAGGAGAATGCATATTCTGTTGTTGTAGGGTGGAACATTTTATAGGTATTAAATCCATATGCTCAAAGGTGTAGTTAAATTCTGTTATTTCTTTGTTGATTTTTTTGTTTAGGTGATCTATTTAAGAAAATGGGGCATTGAGGTCCTCCACTCTTATTGTGCTAATGTTTTTCAGATTACTTATTTCCAGTAGTGTTTGCTTTAGGAAGTTGGGTGGACCAAGTATTCAGTGCATGTGTATTTACACTGTTATCTCTTCTTATTCAGTGGTTCCTTTAACTAATATGTAGTGTTCTTTTTTGCCTCTTCTGATTGATTTTGGTGTGAAGTTTATCTTGTATAAAACAAGAGTAAGTACTTCTTCCTGCTTTTGAATACTTATTGCATGGGATATTGTTTTCTATCCTTCAATTTTTTAAATATATTTTTTAAATTAAATACACATATTATATGTAGTGTACCACTAGATACTGTTTTTTTATGTAATTTTCCAATCTGTTTCTTTTAAGTTGGAGAATTGAGGACATTTGCATTGATAGTAATGTTGGAAAGATATTGACCTGTTCCTGTCATTGCATTATTTTTGTAATGTTGACTCTTTTATCGTTCCAATTCATTTAACTGCTCACCCTGCTTGACATGCTCATTCCATGAGAATTTTTGGTATTATTAGTTGCACTGTTTTTCTACAATAACCTTGAGAAATTTTTGGAGTGCTAGTTTTTTAGTTATGCATTTTGTAAGGCATTATCTGTTATGCAATTTTCTGTATTTTAACATCAATTCTGAAGGTTAGTTTGTAGGACACGTTATTCTGGGTTGAAAATTCTTATTTGAGGGCTTGAAGCACTCCACTCCAAGCTATCCTGGCTTTTAAAGTTTGTATTAAGAAGTCAGTTGTAATCCTTATTGGCTTATTTTTGTAAATGATTTGTTGCTTTTCTCTAACAACTTTTAAGATACTGTTCTTGAGTTGCAATTCTGGGATTTTGATCATGATGTGTCCTGAAGAAATTATTCTCTGGTGCTGGCTATTTGAGGTTCTATATACCTCACTTACCTGTATGTTGGATTCTTTCACCATACTTGGAAAGTTTTCTGCTACGATTTCTGTAAACAGCATTTTCTTCCCACATGTGCTGTCTTCTGGCTTTTCTCCAACTCTAATTAGTTTTAAGTTAGTGTTTTTTGCAACATCTATCAGCTGTTTTATCTGTTTTCCTTGCTGTCTTGTTTTTAAGGTATTTTGAACATATGATCATGTACATCATACCTACCTTATAGCCCTGCCACTTCAGTCCCTCATTGTTTCCTTTAGTTGTTCAAGCTTTCACTAGAATTCTTTCTGTCCTATATTTCTGTTTGTCATCTTTCATTCACTCTGCTAATTCTTTACCAAACTGCTTGCTCATGTTTTGAATCATTTTGGTTAACTCTTGTTAATTGTTTACTTGTATCTTCTTTAAGCTCACTGATCAATTTGTTTCTTAAGTACATTACCTGTGTAGTTACATTTTTGAGTTTGCTATGTTTCCTTGTTTCTTCTTTGGTCATTTTATGCAATTTAGTAATTTGGTGGCTGATATCTTCCTCACTGATGCCCCTTGGATCTGCTTTGCAAGATGAACTTTGAGTGATATTTTGTTGCCCTCTTTCTCCTGTCTCTATTTTTGGGAGGGATTAGGATCGACTAGAAGGAAGACTCTGTGACTCTGTGGATAGTATGAGTAATGCTTTAGTGTCTGCTTTCCTGTGATGTAAACTTTGCTTTTTTGTTTGTTTGTTTGTTTGTTTGTTTTCTTCTTGGTGTTATTTACTTCCTCTACCTACCTAAGTTTAATAAAATTGGATCTAGTCACTGTGTCGCTGCTCACTCATACTGCCGTAGCCCCCATCACAGTCTTATCAGTGCTCATATCTAATCCACTGGTGTGTTTGTTTACAAATTCTCAGGTGCCACCAGTGTTTTCTCATATACTGCTTCCCAACTTCCCATTTCTCCAAAGCCCTGGTTTGTGAGTACCTCCCTTGCAGTGAACCTTCCTGGGGAGGAGGTTACAGTGATTTGTGAGCCTATGCCAACAGCCAGGTCACTGCTAAAGTGCTATCTCCCTCTCTCAAGGAGCCAGACCCTCTGTGAGTGGACTCGTACCCTGGACCTGGGGTGTAAGGGGTGCTACAATCCAGCTGTGGTCTAGCTTCCCTTTCCAAACTACCTTAACACAGAATTTTTTCCAGTTATTTTCTCTTTTCATTTATGCTCCCATATCTGGCTATCTCTATAGCTCCTGCCTGGAGTAACTGCACCTGCTTTTCTTCTGCGCAAGGTTCAGAGTCTAGTCCCTTGCTGCTGCCCCTAGCTAGCCATGATGATCTCCCATAAACAAGTGATAAAACTTGGACCATGTCTCAGTTTACTTCAGATAGGCTTAGTTTTTATGTGTTGTCCTCTTGTTTTTGAGTACATATACTAATACCTTCTTTCTCTTTCAAAAGGGCCCAGGTTCAATGATGAATTACAAGGTCACATTTTTCATCAAATGCTGCCTAACACAATGCAATTATTATTACATGAGATCATTTATACGATATTCTTGCCCAAAAATTTTGACCCAATTTAGTCAGGAGGGACAAGACAAGTCCAAATTTGGATGCCTTGCAAGATAACTAAGTGATTTGAACTCTAAAAATGTTAGCACTATTAAAGAAGAAGTCTTTGAGTATTCTAATGATGTTATAAGTTGGAGAATATCTTTATTTCTTGAAAGACAAATGCATATTTAGACAGTATACAGTTGAGACCTTTTATTCAATCTATTTTTGTCTTTAAATTGGATTGTTTGAAGCATTGTATTCCTTCTAATTATCAATATATTTGCATAGAATTCTATATCTCACTTTGTGTTTTCTATGTGGGTCCCTCCAATTCTTTGCACTTATTCCTGTTTTCCTACTTGCTTTTTGATGAACTGAGTAATATTTTTCCTGTTTTGTTTTTCCCCCTATCTTGGCTTAAGGGCTGTGTGCCTTTATGTATCTTATTGGTTGCTCTACAGTTTACATCATGCATGTTTAATGTATCATAGGATACCTTCAAGTGATAGCACACCACTTCATTTATAATGTATACTTCTACCTCTCACATCCTTTGTCTCATTGCTATTTCACAATAAATTATTATTTTTCACTCAAATATCAAAGGACATTTTAAAGAAATAAAAAATTAGAGAAAAATATTCATATCTTCCTACATAGGCACCATTTCTGGTGGCCTTTATTTCTTTATAAAACTATGTTTCCATTTAGCATCATTTTCCTTTAGTCTGGAGAAGATTTTTAGCACTTCTTACAGTCCAAGACCGTTGGCAAGAAATTTTCTCAGCTGCAGTTTTATTTAAATAAAAATGGGTTTGGGTGATATTTTTTTACGAATACTGAATTCACTGTGATAGTTCTCCCATCCTTAAAACTGTGATTGTCTTTGGCTTGAAATTTTCTGATAAAAAGTCTGTAATGACTTTCATCTCTGTTCCTATACACAGTGATTCCTGGGACAACTGTCCCTCCAAAGGACACTGACAATATCGTCAAGGGGCCAGGGAAGGGAGTGTTGATGCTGTCAGTGAGTGACTAGAGACTAACCATGCTGCTAAACATCCTACAATAACAGGACAGTTCTCACAACAAAGAATTGTCCATCTCAAATTTTCTATAGTGCTGAAGTTTAGAAACACTGCTGTGTATAAAGTTGTCTGTTTTAGTCAAGTTGATTTTAATATTTTTCTCTTTATTGTTTATTTTCAGCTATTTGATTATGATGATTCTTGGTGCATTTTGTATTAGTGCATGTACATTTGGGAATTGTTGAGCTTTTGAATTTATTCATTTATATTTCACATCAAATTTAGGAAAAAAACATGCCTATTAAATCTTCAAATATTTGTTCTACCCACCAACAGCTCATCTCTCTTTTCTCTTTCAAGAATTCTGATTACATGCCCGTTAGACCACTTGATATTATCCCATGGGTGCCTGAGACTTCGCCTATTTTCTACTCATTTTTTTCAGTGTTGTCTCTTTCTTTTTCTCTGTCTGTCTCTGTCTCTGTTTCTCTCTCTGTCTCTCTCTCTCTCTCTCCTTTATCTCTACAGTATTCACAAATAAAATGCTGATGGTTGAAACTTACTTTCAGATGGTTTAACATCAAGAACTACAGAGTTTAAAGGAAAAGAAAACTATGATGGTAAAAGTCAGAAAATGTTAACAATGTGTAAATCTAGGTTAAAAATGTAAAAGTATATTTCATGGGGGGGGTTATTCAACTCTTTTCAAAATCTTTAAATTTTGCCAAGTAAAATATTATGAAAAAATATTAGTTTATCTGCCTCTCTCATATCTTCTGAAATTTTCCCAAAATATTTTAGATTAAGTTTAGTAGCTCTATACAAAGGAAAATATATAAAAACTTAAGTATTTTATTAATGAAATAACACCATCTTGACTGCCAGAAACAACACAAGACATCTTACATCTCAGTTACTGCTTGTCCTCTGGTAAAAGTCTAAGCCTATACCAACTAGAAAATTCTGCAGCCTTGTCCCCATTTTGTAAATGTGGGGTGTAAGTGGGAGCCAGATGTCTGAGTTTTTTCTCTTTCTCATCATTCGTCTTCTGACAATTTAGAGATTACAACGCCCAGAGAAACAAAGAGAACAGCAATAAAGAAGATTCGCTAGACTGCTTTGCATTGAATTTCATAAAATTAAAACATTTATAAGTAAAATCTTAAGGATTTTTAAATGAGGTGTATTGATTAAGCTTGGTATTTGATTGGCTTTGGGATCCACTCAGAGGATTGGTGGAGCACATTTCTGGCTCTGTCTGGGTAGGAGATGGAAGGGTGGCAATATAAAGAAAAAGTGGCAAAAAACACATCTTTGTACAGCACAGATGACACAAAGAAAACTACTAAGCCTAAATATTCTTGATTTAGGTCATTTAGCAGGATGCTCAGTTACAAATATTAGGACAGAAGTCAAGATACATAGAACAATTGGTTCATATTTTGATAGACACAGATAAATCAACATATCCCTATGGAAAATTAAGCCATAACAAGGAAAAGAAAATGTCATTTGATTCAGAGAATTTAATAATTTTGAAAAACAAATTATCACAGGAACCAGAAGTAAATTCTTTATTTAAGATAAGATACTGGGACCAGGGATGCAGCTCAGCAGTTCAACACCTACCTAGCAAGTGTAAGGTCCTAAGTTTAATTCCCAGTACCAAACAAAACAAAACAAAACAAAACATGATATCATCAGTCAACTACATCATCTCTATAAAGAATTCAGAAAAATAAAAAAGAATTGCAGAGAGCTGTAAAAGTGATATGACTGGAAAAGAGGATTAGGTCAAAATATTAAGAATTGAAAAGGAAGCCGGGCGTGGTGGCGCATGCCTTTAATCCCAGCACTCGGGAGGCTGAGGTAGGTGGAGCGTTGTGAGTTCGAGGCCGGCTTGGGCTACAACGCGGCGCAAGGCCGACCTGAGCTACATAGTGCGACCCTGCCGCA
>RJWM01008753.1:0-71501 GCA_004363535.1 Dasyprocta punctata
TGAAGAAAATCTGACTAACACACCTTGCCTTGAAGGCACATCATTGCAATCTCTGTTCTATCTTCATGGGGCCTTCTCTTCTGTGTTTGAGTCTCAAATGTTTCTTTTACTTCTCTTAGAACAACACCAAACATTGAATTTTGAACACCATCCTAAAACTAGGATGATTTCACCTCAAGATCCTTAACATCCATATAGACCTTATTTGTAAATGAGGTCAAATTTATGGTATCAGGATTGCATTGCCTCATGGGGGCCATTATACAAACTATTAAAGAGATGACAGAGTCCATTACCTATGGTAGTTGATATATCAAGAAAACGTATTATAGACTTCCTCTCTAGTTCTCATTGACTCCAGTCATGAGAGGAAATTAACACAACATACCGAACCCCTAGGTGTACACGAGCACAAACACACACACACACACACACACACACACACACACTGTAGTGATTTTGGAAATTATCTCAGGTACAAATAATGTTGTGAAAATCAAAACTTCCTAAAGTAGAAATAAAATGAATAAGTAGGTGATACTCTTTCCATATTAATAAAAAAAGACAGCTTATTTGCATCATTATCAAAGCAACTTAACTGTTAAAATTCTTTAAAAGAATTTGTTCTCTTAAATGATTAAATAACCTAACCCTTCCAACTTGTTCACATAATCGTTTAATTTAATAAATCAAATTTTAGGTTAGTCTAGAGCTAATTCTTATGAAATGTGAATGAATTAAATGTGAGTTGATGATGTTCCCTGGTGCTGAATTTACCCATCGATAAATATGTGAACAAAATGTAATGTCACTTTTCCAGCATTAGAAATAGATGTTTGACTATGCAGCTGATTTATAATGCCCTCTAAATAAAACATGGAGGTCAGCTTCATTGGCTAAAAAATTAGGAAAATATTATTGAGATGCTTACCACGTGTTTTTGTGTGTAAAACACTAAAAAAGATACAAAAGAGAGGATTATTTTTTATATTCAAAAATTCCTTTTAGTTGATATCATAGTCTTATTGAACTTCATGTTTTGACTATAGTACAACTTTATCTTTAAAATAGATTAGGTAAATGATACATAAAGCTAGAAAGAAAAGGGGAATCTATAAAACCCAAGGTCATATGGAAAGTGGTCATAACTTTCAGCAAATATAGTGAGCTAATGCATATACATAATAAACTACAACTGCCCAAGCATTACAAAGAAGCCAGTCAAAAATTATATCCACCCTGTTTGAATGTATGCCATAAACCCTAAAATTTTATGTTAAAGCAGCAAAGACAACATCTAGCATCCACAAAATTTAGATCAGAGTACAAAACAATTGGAATCCCTGACAAAATACAAAATCCTTTCTATAATTTTTTCACCAATCACTCTGGTACAATGCGAAATCCCTTTTGAATAATACAGACATGTAATATCTTGACTCTGACTTACTAGACAATCATGTGCCCCAGGGTGGGTGAAGTTCCTAAACAGTTTGACCTACAACTTCGTTAACTGGAAAATGGAAATGTAACACATATCTTGGTTGTGAAGTTTATATATACTATAGGTAAAGTCTATGGCTATTCCTAGAGTGTGGTGATTTTTATTAGATGAATCTGAGAAACCATAGAGAGGTGTTCCTGACTACATGACAGTGTCTAAGGACTGAAAATCTTAATAACAAGGTGCGGGCTGCATTTGCACATAAAAACCTGATTCTTATTCAATTAAAGAGAACTGTGTTATTGGAAAGGTGGAAAACTCTAAGAAGTACCACTCAGATCCCCTTTCAAGAAAGGACTCGTGCAGCTGTAAGGAGTATGTTAGCTCACAGCCTCCAGTTGTTAATCCTTCAGGTCTGCTTTGGCTTTTCAGTGGCCAAGGGCACAGCGTTTGTGCAGTGGTCATGCCAGTGAGTCAGGAAGTGGCAGCCACAACCATGTTCTTCTCATAGCAGCCCCAGCCAATGGATGTACAAGGAACGAAAGGAGACCCAACCATTTTCACCAAATATGAATCCCTCCTCCTGGCCAGCTGTACATCAATTTCCTGCTGGGCAGTCAGGGGCTAGCCCAGGTTGGCATTATGGGGCTCACTACCCAGTGGCTATGCTCTTCCTCTTCTGTTCATAAGCTTACTCCCACTAAATACTTTACATTTCTAACTATCTCAAAGTGTTCACTGGGAGAACACAAATTGTGTCACATGACAAATGATAAGGAGATTTATTACTTAACAATAATGACCAAAAAAATCTAGGCAGAAGACTCAATAAATACAACAGTTTTTGTTATTTCACCTAAAACCTCCCAATCTACTTAATAATCTAGAGTTCTTGTCTGTACCTGTTAGTATTAAGGCAAGGTTAGTATTTTTTCCTGTTTTTTTTTCCAATATGAATGTTTGCTTTGAGTTAAGTCCACTTCTTCACATATTCACTCAAAGATGAAAAAAACAAGAGCGTGTGTCATGATTCCAGACACTGAAGCCATTCCTTTGATATTGATTAAGTTTCTCAGTGTTCTTAAATATTCCTCTGAGATCTGATTTTCCAGGCTATTCATCACTTTTATTGCTTTTCTCTGGATGTTATCCAACTTTCCACCCTGCATCTGTCTTCAGATAGTTTCAACCTCATAGCAGGTCTTCAGTAAGCAGCTGGCAGCAAGAAAGTAAAGTAGAGTAACTTAATGTCCATAACCACTAACAAGACTAGCTATAAATTAGTGAGTTTTCTAGATGTGTTCATCATTATTAACCTGTATTTACATTGCCATTAGTATCTTATTTGTTTACGTTCAACCTCATTCTGAAGAAGATTTGGGACAATACTACTTAAAATGTAACAAGGATGACAAATACACAAAGTATGATTCCAGCAGAACAATTCAATTGTGTTTACCACCAATTGCATAAGCAGACAATTTATAAATTTTCCTACTAAAATAACAAGACTGTCGATGACACACATACATGCCCCTAAAAGGAAAAGCCAAATACATGACAGAATGAAGAAGGCCCACATGCTTTTATCTTCCTCTATTAACTTTTTTCTTTTTTTAAAATGCCAAGGTTGCAATCCTATTCTTTGGGAACCAGCATTCTTGGTCCCATGACCTGGCATGACCTGCTTTTCCTGCACGTTCTCCAAGAGTTCCCTTATCCACTCCAAAGTCTCTGAACCATATGCCATTTGCTATGGTTTGTGTTTGGATGGTCCCAAAGCCTCATGCTGTTATGGAGGTGGGTTTCTAGAGTTTGTTAATGACTCATGATACAATCCTGGGATTATGAGCATGAGTGCTACACCCAAGTGGGTGTGGCCTACATACAATATAAGGGACAGAAAGAGTCCTTTCTCCATTCTCCCCCAAATTTGGTCTTGTTGCTTGCACTATTTTCCTCTGCCATGAACTGTTGCCCTCTGCCATGTGCCACCCTGCCTTGGAGCCAGCTGATTATGGACTGAAACCTCCACAAACTGAGCTAAATAAACCTTCTCTTCCTTAATTTTGGGTGTTGGGCATTTTGTCCCAACAACCAGACAAAAGTAACCAAGACATCATTTCTCTACAAACACTGTTGTTTTTCCTAGGTCTCTGTCTTGCTTGTGGTTTCTATGTCTTCAAACACATTTCCTCCCCATTCCAATAGTTTAAGGAATCCAAAACCAGTTTGAAGGCCTTCTTTGCCTTGAAGCCATGTTTAATATGCACAGTCATACTTTCTCTTTTCTCTGTATTCCCAGAGTGCACTGTTTCTCTCTCTCATTCTATACCATCTTACCTGACAATTACATGTTTCTTACATTGGCTCTTGAGGGCAGAAACAGTGTTTAGCTTCTCTGTGTTCCTTCACCTTTCCAATAAGTCACTGAATTGATCACCGATATGTGCCAGGCACTCAAGTAGATATTTAAAATATGACTACTATAAACAAGGTTGCCTCAGCATCTATCCTGGGGAAACATCTAGATGGAGAGAATTATTGAGGCAAGGACTGCAGTCTCACAGAAGGTAGAGAGCTATTGAGATGATAGAGAAAACACAGGGAGCACCCAACACAGATGCAAGGAAGAAGAAATTCTGACAAAGACGAGACTGCAGAAGAGTAGTGGGTGGTAGTGATTGCTATTGGGAAAAAATATAAGAAAGCCAGGAATGAGACAACACTGTACTTTTAAAGAATCATACAGGAGCATGAGAATGGTGGGGTAGCACCTAAAGTGAGAGGCAAGGCTAAGACAGAAGTGCAAGCCAGCCAAGAACACACAAGGGAATTCAGACATAGTCTGTTATGATGGCAAGTCACTGAAAGATAACCACAGTTTCTGTCTTCAAAGGACCCTTCTGGCTTTAGTGCAGAAGCTATGTTGCAACAGAGCAGGGAACTTGCAAGACAAATGCATGCCTATACCTTTTTCTCTCTCTATGAATAAAATTTTAAATGAAAGTGACACAAAATAAGTATCTACCCCATATAACTGAGGGATATCTGGCAGTCCTATAGCAGACTGCCTCATCCAACACCTGGATTTCTTTTATATTGTTTATTTTTTATTTTAAACAGAATTTTTAAAAACAATAAAAATGATGCAGAATTTCAAAACAAGATTTTAGGAAATTAATAATCGTTATAATATTGCATATCGTTGTCTTCAAAATAGTTGCTCAGATTGCCAGATACAGGCATGCAAAACTGAACAATAGAATCACTAACCATTCCTTTCAATGAACTAATAGAATAAGTAGTACAATTATCTTAGCCTACATATATATATACTTTCCCCCTCCTTCTTTTCTCCTTTTTCCCATCCCACTTGTTCATTCCTTTTGAGCAATTTCTTTCCTTTTCACAATGTTTATTGTACCTTTTGGATCTTATTCACTCTTTCAGTTTCATATACCAGGGAGGCAATATGCAAATCTGATTTACTTCACTTATGAGGTATGATCTCTACTTGCATCCATTTACCTTTAAGAGCCTTGAGTTTATCTTTCGTTATAGCAGAGTAGTACTCCATTGTATAAAAATACCATATCTTGGGCCAGGGATTTAGCTCACTGGCACAAGCACCTGCCTGGCAAGTGTGAGGTCATGCGTTCAATCCCTGGTACCAAATATATATACATATATACCTTTTTAAATCCATTCCTCAGTTGATGGGCATTTGTGTTGTTTCCAAGTTTTAGCTATTACAAATTGTGCTGCTATAACATGGGTATACATATCTCATTGTGGTATGATGCTTTCAATTCTGGAAAAATACCCAGAAAAGGAATAACTGGGTCAAATGGGACCTCTAATCCTAGTTTTCTGAGGAATCTCCACACTGATTTCCAGAATGGTTACACCAGTCTACACTCCCATCCACAGTGGAGAAGGGTTCCTTTTTTCCCTACAGCCCCACCAGCATTTGTTATCAGAGGATTTTTTGTTAATAACCATTCTATCTGGGGTGAGATGATATCTCAGTGTTGTTTTAATTTGCATTTCTGGAATGACCAATGATGTTGAATTTTTTTTTTATTTTAAAGAGAATGAAACAGAATAAAACCAATCAAAAGAAAACATTGTAAGTGATACAAGATTTCAAAACAAGATAATAGGAAATCAACAATGGCTATCATAATGCCTCTTGTCTTCATGAAAATTTTTTCATATTTTTATTTGCTGTTTGTATTTCTTCATCTGAGAAGTGTCTATGCATCTCAGATGCCCATTTTTGGACTGGGTCTTTGAATTTGTGGGCCTGATTTTTGTAAATTATTTATGTGTTCTACTTAGAAGTCCTTTATCTGAGAGACAATTGGCTAAATTTTTTCTTAATTTGTGGGTTTTCTTTTCACTCTGTTGGTGATTTTTTTTTTTTTTTTGAGGTACAGAATACCTCTTGTCGTTAAAATAACTGCCCATATCATCAGGCCTAATATAATCAAACAAAATAGTTCAGAATAAAACCAATGATGAATAAAAGAATGGAGAAAAAGAGAAACAAAAGTTAGAGAACAGAAAAGAGAAAACAAAAGCACAGAAAAGAGAAACAAAAAGCTAAAGGGACCAACAAACAGCAACAACATATCCGATACTGTAACATTATAGGTTTACAAACTGAGATGATTGGAATTTGACAGTGGTTGTAACATTGTATACCGTTACCTTCAAGGGGGTTGCTCAGACTGACAGATATAGACATGTAAAATTGATCTAATCATATGAGTATCAACTGTTCTCTCTCACCAGTTAATGCATTTAGTAGTATAGTCTTTTTAACCATCTTATGTATACCCTCGTATAAATCTACGTCTTTTTCCTTTTCCCTTCCTTCCTTCCTCCTTCCCCCTTGTAATAACTCTTATTGTCTTCAAAATAACTGCCCATACCATCGGGCCTAATATAATCGAACAAAACAGTACTGAATAAAACCAATAACAAATAAAACAATGGAAGCAATACATAGTAATGTAATGCTGATTTCTATAATGCCTCATATTATCCTCTAGACAGTTGCCTATATCATCTGTTATAATACAAACAAACCAAAATAGGTTAAAATCCCTCAAAACAAAACAGTGAAAGCAATACTGGGTTTCAAAACAAGGTGATCAAGTATCAATAAAGGCTACCCTAATATATTTTGTTATTTTTAAAATAGCTATCTTTGTCATCATATATAATAAAGTTAAGTAGGTCAAGGTAGAACAAGATTAAACTAAACAACTCATTGAAAACAATACTGGACTCAAATCCCAATGATGGATTATTTATTTGTCTGCCCCACTCGGTGATATCCCTCTGCCACTGTTTCTGGAGTATTGTCTCTGTTTAAACTGATTGTTAGATGAGAAATTAGAGGTTTCAGGGTTGGGAGTTTGCCTTTTTGTTTGAAGAAATAGTGTGGTTCTTCCTGTGTGTTATAAAACAATTTCTGAAGGACAAAAAAAGATAGATAGGAAATGCACCTTAATGATGTTATTTCTTTAATGATGATAGCGTAGCATACACTTACTGCACTGCAGGTACTCAAGCCACCATCACCAGCAGCTCAGAGAGATGAGTGTCCTTTTCACTGCAGGTCATATATTTTCTTTATTCTGGCTACTCTAACAAAGCACAATCAACTGAAGGGCTTACAAACAACTGAAATGTATTTCTCACAATTCCAGAGGCTGCAAATCTGAGTTAAGAGGGCCAGCATGTCAGATTCTGGTGACAGCCCTCTTCCCGGTTGCAGAAAACCACCTTCTCTTTATATCTCACATAATAGAAAAGAGAGAGTTATTTGGGGGCTCCTATTTTAAGGATACTACATCATACCTCCAAATGCCCCACTTTCTAATACCACTCATCATGCAAATCTGAGGGGCAGGAGGACAGAAACATTCAGTGCAATGCACAGGATTAGGCTGAAGAATTGATAATCATATTAATAGCTGCTGTAGAAACTTTCTGTTTAATACCAAAATGAAGCACTGTAAATAAACCACTATGAAACAAACTGCCCTTTTAGGTTAATGCCGTCTATTATCTAATTGATTCAAAATTAAATAACTTAAACCATTTAGTAACCCACATTTTTAAAGCTGGATATACAATCCTTTTTTCCTTAACTATACACCAAGAAATTAAATTGCTCATGTTACTATTTTATGAATTCTTTATGGAGCCATTGTTATTATTTCATTTGGCTATGCTTGCTATAATAAATCTGCATTCTGGCACTGTTCTATGAGAAAATATCTGGGCCTGATTTCTATATGCGTCCATGAGCTAAAAGGTACAAAAATCATTCTGTGGATTTTTTTGGCCGGGTTTCCCCCCAAACCTTCCATTAGGTGTGTCCGTTTGTCTGTTTCTTAACATTCTAAGTAAATTGATGGTTGCTCTCCTTATCAAAGATCTTGCTCAGCTAACAAAGAGGATAAAACTATAATCAGTAACAGTAGAGATTGGAAAGGAAAACACAGCTAATGGTTAAGGAAAATAGCCTTGAATTCCCTTTGCTACTTAGTTAAAAGACTAAAGAATATGAAACACACCTATCATTTTAATTATTCAAAATTGTTACTGCATTAAACCACAAAGAGAAATTATATTATTTGATGAATTTATTTGGGTTTCTTTTGGAGTGGATTGTTATTGGTACATTTTAGATATACCTAATGATAACATTCATCATGGAGAAATTTGTACCTGTACATGATGTATATTGATTCTTTTTTTTTCTAATTCCCCTCACCTCCTTCAACTCCTCTAACCCTTCCTATTTACAAAAACTTTGTTTCTACTTGTTCCCTTCTATTCTTTTTTCTTCTTGTCCCTCCCTTCCTTTCCCCCACCTCCCTCCTTTGTTCCCCTTACCACTTGAACATTTTTTTCCCATTTCCAAATATCTATTATATATTTTTGACCTTATTTAGACTTTTGGTTTCTCACACCTGAGAAACATTGCAGTATTTAATGTAGCATATCAATTTATTTCACTTAAGAATATAGTCTCAAGGGGTATCCATTTGCCTAGAAATGTCACAAGTTTATCCTTCTTCATAGTAGAGTAGTATTCCATTGTATAAAATACCATATCTTTTTTATCATTCATAGTTTGATGGACATTTGGGCTTTTTCCAAGATTTTGCTTTAACAAACTGTGCCACTATAAACATGAATATCCATATATCGCTCTGGTATGATCCTTTTAATACTTTTGCAAAGATGCCAAGAAGGGGAATAGCTGGGTTAAATTGAATCTCTAGTGTTTGTTTTCTGAAGAATTTCCACACTGATTTTCACAGTGGTGCACCAGTCCACACTCTCAAAAACAGTAAAGAAGGATTCATTTTTTCACATAGTCCCACTGGCATTTGTTATTCATTGATTTCTTGACAATAGTCATTCTTTATGGAATGAGATGAAATCTCGGCATTGAATTAAATGGTATCTCTCCAGTGACAAGTGATGTTAAACATTTTTTCATATATTTATTTGCTATCAGAAGTATCTATTCATTTCAAATGCCCATTTTTGAATTGGGGCATCTTATTTATATATTCTAAAGATTAGTCCTTTGAGGAACCATTGGAAAAAACTTTTTCTCACTTTGTTGGTTGTTCTTTCACTCTGTTAGTGATTTCTTTTACTATTCAAATGCTTTTTAAGAGGATGAGATCCCAGTTGTTGATTATTTGCAATGTTTCCAGTGTTATCAGTGCTTTGGTTCATGAAGTCTTTACTTACACCAGTATCCTCAGCAGTTCCACATATTCTATCTTCCAATAGATTAAGTATTTCTGTTTTAATATTTAGATCTTTGATCTAGTTCAATTTTAGTTTAGAGCATGGCTGAGAAACATGGCTCTACTTTTAGTCTATGGCATGTAGAAATCCAGTTTTTCTAGTACAATTTATTATAGAGGCTGTGTTTCTTCCAGTGAATATGCTTGGCCCCTCTGTCAAAAATAATGTGGCAAGTGTGTTTGGAGCTGCTTCTGCATCTTCTAATTTGTTCCATTGATCCTTAAGTCTATTGTTTTGCTTTGTTTGTTTTGTTTTTTGCCAGTATCATGATGTTTTTATCATTGTAGCTTTGTAGTATAATTTCAATTCAGGAATTGTGATGCTCCTTGCCTTGCCTTTGTTGCCCAGAATTGCTTTTGCTATTCTATGTTTCTTCTGTATCCAAATGAATTTTTAGATTGCTTTCTCTAATTCCAAAAGGTATGCTTCCAATTTGTGGGGAGGGTGTTATGGTTTGGGTCTGAATGTTCCCTCAAAGCTTTATGCAGTCATATAGACAGGCTTCTAGAGTTTGTGATTGATTCATGGTCTAATGCTGGGATTATGGGTGTGAACACTATACCCACTTTATGGTGGGTGTGGTCTACATATAATATAAGGGACAGAAAGAGTATTCTTTTTGTACTCCTTCCTTTTTGCTCTAGTTGCTTTTGCTGTCTTCTGGCTGCCATGAACTGTTAACCTCAGCCACGAGCCACCCTATCTTGGACCCAGTAGATTATGAACTGAAACCTCCACAAACTGTGAGATAAATAAACCCTTCCTTCCTTAATTTTGAGTGTCAGCTATTTTGTATCAGCAATGAGAAAAAAGTAGCCTACACAAGGGATTTGCATTAAATCTGTGTAACAATTTTGGAAGTAAGGCCATTTTCATTACATTGGTTCTTCCTACCCAAGAACAAGGGATATCTATCTTTGATACCTCTTTGATCTCCTTTTCCAGAGTACCGTAGTTTTCAATGTAAATGTTTTTCATTTCCTTCATTAGGTTGATTCATAAGTATTTTATATTTGTAATACTATTGTGGGAGGTATAGTTTCCTTAATTTCTCTCTCTGGGAGTCCATTATTAGTGTATATGATGCTATTGATTTTTAACTGTTGGCTTTTATCCAGCTACAGTACAGAGTTTGGTTATTAAATCTAGAAGTCTTTTGGTGGAGTTATGGGGTCTTCTACATAGAGTATCATGTCATTCACAAATAATGATAATTTGAATTCTTCCTTTCCTATCTTTATTCCTTTTACTTCTTTCTTTTGTTTAATTGCTCTTATTGATTTTACAAAACTCTATAGAATAGGAGTGATGATAGTGGACATCCTTGTCTTGTCCCTGATTTTAGAGTGAAAGGTTTTAGTAGCTCTCCATTTAGTATACTGTTGACTCTGTTAATTATACACAACTTTTCTCAGATTGAGATAAAGACCACATATTCCAATTTTCTGCAGGGTTTTATCATGCATCGTTGTTGGACTTTGTTAAACGATTTTTCTGTGTTTGTTGAAATGATTATGTGATTTTTGTCCTTTGGTCTTTTAATATAGTTAGTACATTTATTGATTTATGTAGGTTGAACATCCCTGCATCCCTGGGATGAATTCTATATGTTCATGTTGTATAATCTTCTTGACAATTTGATGCATTCTGTTTGCCAATATCTCATTGACAATTTTTGCATTTATGCTTATAAGGGAGATTGGCCATGGTTCTCTTTTTTGCTTGGATCCTTCTCTGGTTTCCATGTCAGAGTAATGATTGGTTCTAGGAAAGAATTTGAATATTGCTGCCCTTTCAATTTCATTAAAGAGTTTGAGTAGTAGTGGCATTAGGTCTTCTCTAAATTTCCTGTAGAATTTAACAGTGAATCCTGATGGGATTTTCTTGGTAAAACTTAAGTGCATCTTCAATTTCATGTGGTTTCAGTGGTTTATTTAGAATTTTGATACCTTTTTTATCCAGCTTTGGTAATATATATCTAGAACTCTGTCCATTTCTTATGTTTTTTCCATCTTTTTAGAATACAGGTTCTTGAAGTAGTTATTGATGATATTCTGGATATCTTCAGGATCTGTTGTAATTTAACCCTTTTCATTCTTAATTGAATGGACTTGTGTCTTTTCTTTTTTTATTTTAAAGGGAGTAAAACAGAATAGTAAAGTGAAACAAAACAAAACAGTAATAGGACAACAGGAAATCCACAAGCACTACTATATTGTGTATTCTTATCCTATAATTAGTTGCTCAGGCTACCAGCCCTAGGCTTGCAAAGTCAGTCAAACAAATGTCAGCTTGCTTCCTTACTTCAGTTATTATCATCTCAGCCTGTGTTGTATCCAGCTGCTTACAGGGAGGGAGGGAGATGAAAGTAGGAGGCGGGAGGGAGAGGCAACTTTCTTGTTGGTTCTCCCTGGCTGACAGAACCTCCACAGGCACACAGGGAGGTTGCCCAGCTTCCTTGGTTTTTCTCCTTGGTTCTTTCCTTTTTTAAAATTTTTTTTATAGCTTTGGCCAAAAGCTTGTCAATTTCACTTAAACTTTCAAAGAACCAACTCTTAGATTCATTGATTCTTTGTTATTATTTTCTTAGTTTCAATTGTATTAATTTTAGTTCTGATCTGTATAATTTCCTCCCACATATGAACTTCGGGCTTCACTTGCTCTTCTTTTCCTAGAAATTTGAGGTTCAACATTAGGCTATTTATTTGAGCTCATTCTGTTTTCTTGATTCTGGAATTCACTGCTGTAAATTTCCCTCATACCACTGCTTTCATTGCATCCCATGAGTTCTGGTATATGGTTTTGACATTGTTGCTTAATTTTTGAAACTCTCTGAATTTTTTTTTAATTTTATTTGTGACCCATTGGTTGTTCAGGAGTGTCTTATTTAATTTCCATATGTTTATGAAGTTTTTGTGGTTTCTTTTGCCATTTATTTCCAAATTCATTGCACTATGATCTGATAATATTCATGGAATAATTTTAGTTCTTTATACTTACTTCACATTGTTCTATGAACTAGTATGTGGTCTATTTTGGAGAACTTCTTCCCATGTCCACCTGAGAAGGTTGTGTATTCTGATGTTGTGGGTAGCAACCCTGCAAGTTCATCTGTTCAAGAATATAACTCAATTCTGATATTTCTTTGGGTTTTTTTTTTGGTTTTTTTTGTTTTTTTGTTTGTTTTTTTTTTGTTTTTTTTTTGTTTTTTGCTTAGTTGATCTGTCTGTCTGTGACAGTGGTCCCCCATTACATTTGCATTATTGCTTACTTGATTTTTCTCATGTCCATTAATATTTGTTTTATATAATTGGATGCACTGGTATTTGATGCATATGTATTTACAAGCATTATCTCTTACTGTTGAATTCCATTTACTAGGACATAGTGAATTTCTTCATCTCTCTTAATAAGTCTTGGCTTTAAATTCACTTTGTTTGTAAATAGAACACCTACTCTTGTCTTTTTCTGGATTCCTGTCATGTGGTATATTGTTTTCCATTCTTTGACTTTTGGTCTATGAATTTCTTTTTTAATTAAATGTGTTTCTTGTATGCAGCATATTATTGGATCTTGCTTCTTGATTCATTCTACCAGTCTGGTTTTTGTTTATTTGTTTGTTTGTTTTGGTTTGGTTTGGTTTAATTTTGCCTTGGTTTTGTATTGGTTTGGTTTGGTTTTTTATTTGGTTTTGTTTTTTGGGTTTTTTGGATTCATGAATTGAGACCATTTATATTGATGGCTATAGCTGATATGTATTGACTTATATTTGTCATGTTATTTTCCCAATGTTGTTTCACTTTTTTCTTCACTGTTTAATTGCTTGCCTCCCTGCTGGATTCACTCCTTTAGAGTGCATGGAGTTGTAGTGCTCATTATCACTTTACATAATTATCTTTAGAGCATAATGAAGTGCTGGTTTTGTGGTCATGAATTTCTTCAGGTATTCTTTGTCATGGAGGTACCTTATTTCTCCATCAGTTTTGAAAGATAGTTTTGTGGAGAGCATCAATCTGGGCTGTAGGTTGTTTTCTTTTAGGGCTTGAAATACTTCACTCCAAGCTCTCCCAGACTTGGAGGTTTGTGTTAAGTTTGCTGTGATTAGGGCTGGGAGTTTGGCTCAGTGACTTAAGCGCCTATCTGACAAGGCGTGAGGTTGTGAGTTCAATCCCTGGTGCCACTAAAAAAAAAAAAAAAATTCTGCTGTGATTCTGATGGGCTTTCCTTTATAGGTGATTTGTTTCTTTTCTCCAACACCTTTTGATATTCTGTTCTTGTGTTGAATTTCTAGAATCTTGACCCTTATATACGTTGGTGCAATTTTATTTTTATCATTGTTAATTGGAGTTCTATATGCCTCATTTACCTATATATTAAATTCTTTTTCCATGCTTTAGACATTTTTTGTCATTACTTCTATGAACAGGTTTTTACATATTTTGCACCATCTCCTGCTGTTTCATTGACTTCAGTCAATCTTATGCTATTCTTCTTTGCATCATTTAGCAGCTACTGGATGGATTTTTCATGGTCCCTTGCTATTTTTAAGAAATCTTTCTTTTCATGACCACTAACCATGGTCCTGTCTTCTATAACTGATGCTCTTTCCAAACATTGGTTGTTCTGTGAATACTTTCAAGGGAATTTTTGGTCTCCTGAATATCTGTTAAATCTGTTTCATGGATTCCATTTCTTTCTTTTACTGGACATTCATGTTTTCCATCATTTTCCTAAGCTCTTTGATTTTTATAAATCTTTATTTACTCTGGAGTAAGTAACCAGGTCTTTCATTATGGTTACCATTTCCATGGTTATCTGAGAAATTATTTCTGATCTGATTTTTTTCTATAGCCCCACTCATCTGCTCTGTTACTTCTGCTGTTACATGTTCTGAGAATCCAAGTGGGTAGATTTCAAATTGTTCTACTTCATTTCCCCCTGCAATTGACTTTGACAAGCTGCAAGTCTGGGGTTGTGTCTTGCTTCCATGTCATCTCATTTTCTATTCTTTTTTAAAATTTAATTCCAGAGTTGATGCTTGTAAATTGCTTATGGAAGTTATCTTTTTGAGAACCCTTAGGAAATGATTATTTCTCAGAGATGTCTTCCAGGTGTGACTGGCTTTGGGTTTTGAGTCTGTTACACAATCCTACCTCTTCAATTTATTGGGGATGAGAAGTTGCTACCTACTTGGCCTAGCCCCTATTCTTTGGCATTGGCCTATAGTTTTGTTTATGACCTTTAGGAAAACTCAGTCTTGGCATGCCAGGAAAAAACAACTGATTAGAATAATTATGTCACTTTAGATAAAGTACTACAATGAACAATAATAATATCATCAAGTATAGCCTAGAAAATGACAAACTGTGGCTACTTAATTTGCCACTTTTAGCCATATGAACTAGATTTGTGGTTATATAACAATATCTAAAACAAACCAGAAAATTGTATTTAGTAAATATGTACTCAATATGGCAATTTTACCCTCAGGGGAGAAAATTTAAAGAGGTTGAGTGAAAAATAGAGAAATAGGAGAATAGTAAGTGATTAGAAGTAAGGATGGAGGACAAGGCAATATTACCCAAACTTTGGGGAACTGGTAAGGAAAACAGGAGGAAAAGAGAGAAGGAAGAAACAAAAACAAGAACAACAAAGCTAAAAAACAATAAAAACTAGGAACAATGTTCACACACATATAAAAACAAAAACAATTCAAAAAAAATAAAATGTCCAATTCAGGGCATTCTCTGCTGTCACTGGTAGACAGGATGGACAGACAAACCTCGGATTCATATCAATCAATTCCAGCAAGCCAGTCATAGATTTATGGTGGGATAGTGAATAATCCCAACCAACCTGCACATTTAGTTCCACTGAAGTTCAGGCTGGTTTCTGGTTGTGAGGCTAGCACCAATTTGTTCAGCCTGCAAAACTATGTGTGCCTTCTGCGAGCCTGAACTTGGTTCCTTGATCTTCTGCTTACTTGAAGTAAATTCTGCTTCACCCTAGCAATAAAAGTCACTAAATGAAGCAGTCTGCAGCTGCTCTGAGTTCCAATGTCAGTTTGCCCCTCACCAACATGGATACCAGCCAGTTGCCCTCTCCTGGAGGACATCTGAACCTAAATAATTCACCAACCACTGCAGTCTGCTACATCCACTGTTCCACTTCTCTGGTACATTTCTCCATGAAAGCCTCTGGAGTTGCCAGTAGTCACTGCGCCTCTGCAGATTTGAGTCATCCCTCCCACACAGTCACTCAGGGCTCAGGGAGAAAGTACTGCTTGCCACCTCCTTCTTCTGCATTGAGGTGTCCCTCTTCACTCTTTCCGTGGGCTTCAATTCTCATTTCAGATCCTACCTGGGTCCCCTAGACCCACTTCCTTCCTTTTACTACTCACATTGCTATATTCTAGCATCTGGACACTGAAGCTCAGAGAGGTTGTTTCTCTGCTGTTCACCACTCTGCCATCTCCCCTGAAGTCCCATTTTGGTTTCCTAGTTAATTTTTTTCTAGAATGTGCTTTAAGTCTCTCATGAGCATGGTTGGAGAGGCAACACGAAACAAAGTTCTGTAAAATAAGGATTAAATTTGCTCTATGGATGCCATCAAATACACTGTTATATTACCAAGTGATCTGTTTAAGAACACTTCTGGGATAAATTTCTTTTAGATCTTAGTGCCAGAGAGGACTGCCCCCACCCTGAGAATTTGTGCTTTTTTGTTTGTTTTATGGGCATAGTGAATCAGACACCCAGAAATGTTCTTGTCTTTGTATTGACTTCCAGAAAGTATATAGTCTTCTAGACTCACAGAATCACATTAATTTACTCTATGCATTTTTTGTTATAAAAGGGAAACATAATGATTGAAGAAAAGTTTAAAATTCTGATAAAAATGAAAATAAAAATTACTTGTATTCTCACTACTCCAGGATAATAACTGAAGTTTTTGTTCTGTTTCTTAAAGTCTTATTTTCATGCCTGTCTTTTTATTCTTTAAAAAAAAAATAACACTTTGTAACTTGCTCTCTTTACTTGGTAGTATACTATGAACACTCTTAACTTATTACTAACTGTATTTCTGCAACACTTTCAATGACTATGGAGAATAAGCATTTTGTAAAATGTTCTAATATCTCTTCAACCATCCCCTTAGAATACAATATTTATACCCTTTCCATATTTATGCTTAAGTATGCCCTGATTAGTATCTTCACAATCATATCGTTATAATAATGTTTTATTATTTCCTTAAGAATAAATTTGTAGAAGTAAAATTATTACATCAAAATTTGTGAGTTTTTTTTTGTTTTTGTTTTTGGTTTGGGTTTTTGTGGGGGGTTTTTTGTTTTGTTTTGTTTTGTTTTGTTTTTGTCTTTTTGAGACAGGGTTTCACTATGTAGTTCAGGCTGGACTTGAACTCACTTTGTAACCCAGGCTGGCCTTGAACTTGCAGTAATCCTCCAGGCTCAGCCTCTCAAGTACTTGGATTTTATCTTACCATGCCTGGCTCTACATCAAAATTTGTATAAAGCAAGGGTGAAGAACAGCTCAAAGTGCAAGAGTAACTGGGAAGGGAAAAGGTGGGAAGAGAAAAGGGAAGAGGAAAAGATATAAACCTGTATATATGTATATGTAAGATAACTAGAATGAACACACTGTTGAATCTATTCGTTGTTGAGAAAGAGCAATTAATGCTCATATGATTAAATTGATTTTGCATGTCTATATCTGTTAATGTAAGTAACCATTTTAAAGATAACGATGCGCAATGTTGCAAGCATTGTCAAGTTTCTGTCATCCGATTTTGTAAATCTGCAATGTTACTGTAGTGTATTTACTCTAGTCATTTGTTTGTCTCTTTTGCTTGTTGTTTTTGTTTTATATGTCTTTTTTCTGTTTTTTTTTCGCTAAAATAAAAAAAATTTAAAAAAATTTGTATAAAGCTATAAGATTTGAAAGTAAGAAATTACTCTTCAAAGAGACTATACAAGTTTTAGTGCAACAAGCAGTTTTATTAAATGTCACCTCATTTGTTTGGAGAAATTTGTGTTATCTGACAATTCATATTGGGCATGTGCAAATAACGAAACACATGTATGCACACATGCCTACATTCACGGGAACACAGACCACCAGTGCTATTACTGGGCCTACTTTAATAGATGTAAAAGTGGTAGCCATCAGATTACCACATCTTCTTCTCTCAGCCTGACCAATTCCACCACAGGGGGCTGCAGCGATCCTATCTCTGCTATATGGTTCTGTACAAAGCTACTTCAACTATGGGTGGACATTTGGTCTATCATAGGTCACTTCACTTTTTCTTAGAAATTTCACAAAACAAAAAAATGAGACATAGAAAACAGAAAGCATAGTTGCCTCATTAATTGAAGGTCCCCCATCTCCCCAACATGAGAATATGTCCAACTTACTCTTTACTAGAATGCTAGTTTTCATTAATGCCATGTCAATGAATAATGATTAACATAAATATAATACTAACATGGATATTTATCATGAATTTCCTAGTAAAATTTACCTGTGCTTTATCTGTATCACTCAATCTTTATAAAAAACTTATGCAGTAAATAATGTAAGTAGATAATATAATGATTTTAGAGATGAGAAAACTGAAGCCAGGTGTTAGGGTTTATACATTGTGTCAACTTGAGAAGTCTAGCAGCTTAATTAAGTAAGGCAGCAGCTCTACCTCCTGGGGTGTAGAGCATAAGCATTTACCTGGCCATTGTGTCAATTTGAGAAGGCCAAAAGTTTAACTGGGAGCCTCAGGAGGGATCCAGGGGTCTTACTTTGTAAACAGCCTCATCCTGTGCAAAGGAAGGCAAGGATATTTGTGAATGCTACACCCACCCTGGGGGGGGGGGATGTCCTGTGTACTATATAAAGGAGAAGAGGCTTGCTCTTGCTCCTTTTACTCTGGCTGCTTTTTGTTCGGCTGCTGCCTTGAAGTGTTGTTCCTGTGCCATGTCACCCTGCCTTGGAGCCAGCCGATTGTGGACTGAAACCTCCAAAAACTGTAAGCTAAATAAACCTTTCCTTCCCTAATTTTGTGTCAGGTGTTTTGTCTCAGCAACGAGTAAAAAGTAACCAAAACACCAGGTTTGAACCAAAGTAATTTGATAACAAAACCCATATTATTGTCATGGTGAAGTGGCCACCACCTCTCAGGATGTCATACAAATGTTATGTCAAAACAATCCAAAGAAGCTATATATATAAAACATGGGAAATGCAAATGCAGTTTGCCAACCCAAGGCTTATTGTGACCTCAAATATCAACAACCTGACCTCAGGAGGCTGCTAAATGAACTCAGCAGATGAATACCTGAGGACATACACCTAGGTCAGGGAACTATCCTGCTCTGCTCACAAATCATAACCTCACCCTAGTTGTAACCACAGAGTTGAGGTGTGATTGCTTGACAGCATGTTTAGCCTCACTTACTCAGTAAAGAGTGTGATTTAGACCCCACGGTTGGAATTTTTTTTAAAAAAATCATATCCTGAGATCCATTCAAGGCCTCACCTGGAAAACAATCACCAGGAAGATTACCAGAGAAACATCAGTTTGCCAAGTGACCAGTAATACATTACCCTGCACAATTACAAGTGGTGACAATACCAGATTTAAAATATATTTATTGAACTGACAGCAAATAAGATATCAGACTATTGCTTAAACTTGTATAAATTGTATTGCAATTTTTATTTTAATTATTGAGGATTTTTGAGGTGATTGTATTATAAGTAGTCGATTTGACATTACTGAATTAAAACTATAAAATAAAGAGATTGTGATGATTTATTTAGTAATCATTACATGTCCTACTTTAGATCCACACTTCCTTGATAAATAAAGAAATATCAACAAAACAAGTATTAAAACATTATATCTCAAAGCCAATTCACTCTTCCCACGAGATAGCAGCAGCCACACAGGGCCGGGAAGAGACACAAGAAGCCAATTTGCCCTTCCCATGAGCCAGCAGCAGCCACATGGGGCCAGGAAGAGAAACAAGAGATCAATTTGCCCTTCCTGTGGGCCAGTCGGAGCACAGGCTCGGAGACAAGAAAAGCCCCTCCTCTTCTCCCCCATAAGCAACCAACTAATTCAGAGGATCACAGGCTGAGTTGACAGCAACTGAGGTACAAAAACAACTTAATGCTTATAATGTCTGATTGACTTTGCAGGCCTAAAGCTGGTAGTCTGAGCATCTATTTAGAGGATAACAATATGTAATATAGCAACTATGGGGGATTTCCTTCTGTCTTGTTTTTGAAATACAATATTGTTCCAACTGTTTTGTTTTGTTCCATTTTACTGTCTTGTTTTATTCAATGTTCTGCTTTGATTGATTTTATTCTGTTCTGTCTTATTTGATTTTATTGTGTCTGATAGTAGGGGCAACAATTTTGAAGATAACAAGAGATATTATAGTAATCATTGTTGATTTCCTATTATTCTATTTCAAAGTCTCTGTATAACTTTCACTATTTTGTTTTGATTGATTTTACTTTGTTTCATTTTGTTTGGTTTTATTCTCTTTAAAATAAAACATTAAAAAAACTATATTTCTAATTTTACCAGCCTCCCCCAATTTCAGAATCTTTACTTCCCTTCAGACTTCTCAATAGCCTGGTGGGTCTACAGACATACCACCTTGAACCTGTCCAACTTCACAGTAGTTTTGCAGGTCCCCAGTGGTCTTACCGCTCTGCAACATCAGCCCTTTACTGTTTCCCACGTTGCTTTAGCCATTCCATCAGAGTCAGTTTTTCTGCTAATGTCCACTTCTACACTACTTTGGCAGCAGACATCAACTTCATGTGCCTGTGCCCCCAATTTGACCCTCAGAATCTTTGCAGAGACATCAGCAGTGCTTTGACAACCTTAAGGCTCCTGGAGAGAATGCCATTTCCTCTTCATAGAGGAACTAGAACACTCTCCTCAACCCCCAGACCTGACCCCAACACATCACTGGTTCTCGGAAAGCACCAAGACAAAGGCTTCTTGAATTCATTATTTCTCACATTGTAAGAACTCTGACTTTAAATAAGGTACGGAGCAGCATCCAAATTCTTCCATTCCCAATTGGCCCATCATTATGGAGTTGATTTTGTTCATCCATTTGTCTGTCTCTCTGAACGTAGTCTCTCTTTTCAGGCTCTGTGGTCACTTACGCACATAGACACCCTCCCCCTCTAGGCATTCCAGATATGTTTGAGTACATGAGTAAACCAACTAGGTTCAGATTTGAATTTTTCCCATTGTACCTATTATCATTATTGCTGTTATCTGATCATCATCATCATTATTATCTTGATGATAATTATAAAATGAAGCATATTAATGACATTTGCTATATATCAGATCACATTGAAGAAAATTAGATTCACTTTCTTCTTCTATACCATTTTTCTATTATGAAACATTTTTTTAAAACTCTATTCTTTAATATGCCTATAGAGAATTTTTCTTCTTTAAAATTAGCATAACATACTATGTACTAAAGAAGAGATATATGTAATAAACTCACTCTGAATTTTTCTTCTTTCATATACACATGTTGTGTATTATAATAGTAAGAACAAAGAGAAGCTTCCAAATGGCCTACCTGTAAGATACATCCCTCTGGGTTCTAATCACACTTCACAAGATGTTCAAAACCACTTTAGGCTTTAGGTTCCCTATTAATAAGATGATGCCAATACAGGCTATTCTGAGAAACAGTTCATGGCTACTCAATTCCAGGAACAAAGGAAATGCTTAATAAATAATAATTTTCCTTTCTGATTTTTCATTACTTTTCAGAAACATACAAATACTATGTTAAATGTCTGTTTTGGAAATCTGCTGCCAAGGATGTGTGTGTGTGACTGAAAGATGAATACATATACCAAGACAGATGTGAATAAATTGTTAAAGGAGACGTTCAAAAAATTTTGTTATCAGTATGTTTGTCCTAAAGAAAACTAAGTAGCATGGCAGTGAGCAAAATTATTTTACCTTGATGTTTGGATATCTCTGGAAAATGGAGGGGGTATATTTGCTTTTTAGAGAATTCAGTCCATAGTTAACTGTCTATAAGGCAGAAACAATGTGACAGAGGGACATAACAAGGAAAGGTATTCATATTACAGTGGTCAGGGAGTGGAGAAAGGAGGGAAGAACCTAGGAGAGAAATACACCCTTCCAGATAATGTCCCCAGTGACCTCCCTTTTAGGTCTCTTCTGACCATATCTACCTCCTAATAGCGTATTCAGCTATTAGGATCAATCTCCTGATAATTACAGTGCATGCATGCTATGCTTACCTCCAAAACTCCCACCTCTGAATACACAATTCTTCTGTGGAACATTCTAGATCTAAACCTTAACACTCTGCCACTGGCCCCCTAAAAGCTCTTGTCTATATCTTTTGGAAAAATATGTTTAGTTTATCTCTAATGGGAACCAAAATCTTAACGGTCTCAGCATTGCTAAAAAGCCCAAGTGCACAGTTTCTTCAAAGACTCAAGGCAAACTATTAGCTATGAGCCCTGTAAAAATGAAAAGGAAAATTACACATCACCAAAATACAATGACACATGGTAAATATTTCCATTCCTAAAGGGAGAAATGGAGAATACAAAAGAATTAGATAAAAGTAAGACCAAAACTCAGAAAAATAAACATTAAATTATGTATTTTCATGTTCCATACTTAGTGCAAGTTGTGTTGAGATGTAAGTTCCAACATTGCCAGTTGCAGCCCTCATGGCCTCTCTCGGAGTTGATGCATTCATTATTTGCAGCCTTCCTCAATAGATGTTGCATGTTCTTGACTTCACTAACTTCCTGAGGTCTCCACTGCATTGTCAGCTTAACTTCATAGCTTCACCCACTGTCCTCACAGGGGCACAGTGTCTGACCTCCTGAGATCTTCTTCTGAAGTCTTGGTGGAAGCCTCCCTAACCTGAAAACCATTGCATTCTGCATGGTTGTAAAACCAACACCATGTGGGTGATGCCAAGGTCTGCAACTATCTTGAACCATCCCAAGGCTCCTTTTGACCATGGCTACAGAGTCCTCTGAGGGTGTGACTGTCTGAACACCATGAAATAAATTCTCAGCAAGCAATACCCTAGGCAATCCTCCCTCAGATTGGGGTTTGGGAGCTTTTTTTGCAAATGAAAGACTCACAATTTTGCACGGTTGAGCCTCACAAGAGATGTGTGTTGTGCTATGGTTTTTATCTATAATGTATTCCAAAATCTTCATGTATTCAGAGGAGTACTTCCTCTCTGGCTCCTCTTTTTTTTCCCTCTGCTTCCTAGCCACCAGTTTTTCTCCTCTATGTTCCTCTGTCATACTGTTTCTGCCTTGGAGCCAGTCAATTATGAACTGAATCCTCTAAAAACATAAGCCAAAATAAACCTCCCCATTTTTAAACTGTGGGTATTAGGCAATTCCCTAGGGACAAAAAAGTGACAAAAACAGATTTTAGTACCAGAAAAATGGAGTTACTGCTGTGACTATACCTGACTATGTGTTTTAAAAGCCTTAGAACTGGTTCGTGGGAACAGTTTGGAAAGGTTCAGAGACACCATCTAGAGAAACTATGGAATGCTGTAAGGAGAGCAAGAAAATATTGATGGGAGATTCTATTCATAGCTCAGAAGACCAAACCAGAGGACCAGAAGACAGCAATGAACAAACTCAGAAGTTTCTGTTTGGAACAAAGATTCCACTGCAGTTTGACTAAAGATATACTACGTGTTATACTATGGCAGAAAGTTTGTCTTCATTTTGCACATGCCCTGCGAATTTGTGAGAAATAGGGATTAAGAGCAATGGATTAAATAATTTGATGCAAAAAAAATTTTTTTAACAGTCCAATATTCAGGCTGTGACATGGGCAGCTTTTAACTAAGTTTATAGTGATTATCAGGAGTAAAAAGAGAATTTGAAAAGCTAACAGTCTCATCAGAAAAGAAAGATCGACAAAACTAAAACCATGACAACATGGATCTTGAGAAGACTAGCTTAAAAAAAAAGGTACATGCTTTGCCTTAAAACAATGGGAAAGACACCTAAGTGCATTTCAGGAATGAGCAAGACCCTGTACTTTGCAGACTCAAAGGTGCAAAACAATAACACTTTCCTTTGAGAAAGGAACCCCAGCTTCTTTCTTAAGAAGGACGTCCTAGGGAATTGATTTTCTGGGATTCTTTCCACAGGATCAATCATTCAGGCACTCAGTGGCCTCTGAAGCCATGACCCAAGAGGATCTGTCTGCTGCTTGAACTGACAGCTGAATTTAGCATCATCCATGTGGTGCTAGTTTTACAGGCATGCAGAATGCAAGAGTTGTGGGATCAAGGACTCTTTCACCCATAGGGTATCTCTTTTCCCCAGCTTTTCCTTTTACTCTGTGTTTTTTGGTTGCCAAAACACGAGCAATTTTCCACCAGAACCTTCTATCATGTCCTCCCTGCTTTGGAGTTAGCCAATTATGGACTGAATACTACAAAATCTATGACCTCAAATAAATCTCTCCTCCCTTAAATTGCAAATGTCAGATATTTTGTCCCAGAGATGAGAAAGTGATGAAGATACTATCTTTATTAGTTTTTCCTTCTAGCCAACTACAGTCATCATGAACTTCTACCTAAGAAGCTGTAACAAAAGCTACAAAAATAAAAGAAATAAAAGAGATTCAATTAAAGAGCAGTCACTACCTCATTTGTCTTGTTTCACCTCCACTCCATCCTACCCCAGCTCCTCTCCACCATTTTCACTGATCCCTTTACATCACTGACAAGATTCTTCTGATAGCAGTAATTACCAAGATGAAGCATTTTAGGTATTATTTAAAAGGTATTAGGAAATTTAAGATATGCACAAAACAACTTATCATTTTATTGCAAATAATCTACATACTAAAAAATGTATTAAGAACTATTGAGAATAAAAATATAAATAAGATTTCAATGTTGACATCATGGAACTAGTATTTTAGAATACATATTGAAACCTCAGTCTATAGTATGCTCCGTATGTGTTTGGTTATTGACTGATGCAATACAAATCATCCCAAATCTTAGTAATCTAAAGCAACAAATATTATTGCATATTTTCAGCAGCTCACAAATTTGGAAGCAATTCAGTTGGATGGTTCTGCCTCATGGCACCTTGTGAGGTTGAAGTCGAGATCTGAACAGACTAAGGCAGCCCAATCTGCTTCCACTGTTGCTCACATGACTGGTTGCCAGGGACTCAACCTCTATCTGATGGAACATTCTTACAACCTGTCAGGCATCTGAGAAAAAGAAAAGTAGATACTGCAAAGATTTTTGTGGCCTGCTCCCAGAAGTGACACGTCAACACGTGCAAAGTATCATCTTAGTTTCATAAGTCAACCTGCTGAAGAATTTAAGAGACTGGAGAGATAAATGGGTGAAACAGGAAGATTTATTTAGATGTGCACTTGTTCAGGGAATTTGTATCCAAAGACTGAGCCCCAAACCAAGAAAAGTGCTTAGTTTTATGCTGTGGTCAAAGGGGTCAGTCTACCTAGTGACACTAAACCAGTGGGTGGGTAAGCGGGTTGCCAGAAGCAGGACAAAGGCAGTAAATTAAGTAGTGACATTTTTGTAATTTAGTATATCTTGCTGGAAAAAAAGTGTCTTATAGAAGTAAGAGTCATAAAACCTTAGTTACAGTAACAAAGTCTCTAACTTTATTTGTAACAGACCAAGGAACAGCAGCCTTAGGAAAGGGGAAAGTCTGAGGGGGAAACTGCTTAAGGTTAGGACACTTGTTCTCCTTTAAATTTTGCTTCAAGTCCTTTTAGTGTGAAAGGGAACCGCATAAGGACATGAGTACTAGGGAGAAGAGATCATTTTGGAGACTGGGTGCCTCCATGTGCCATAGAGTTTCTCTGGCTCATTCATCTTCAAGTCAAACTCACTCAATATTTCAAATTTCACCAGCTTTTTCCCCAATCATTGACTAAACATTCCAACATCATAAAAGTGTTGGTTCTTCCCCATACTCTGAGAGATCCAAAGAGGCTGCCCCATTGCTACAAGGCACCATGCTCTTGTCCATTACTGAAAACTTAGAATT
Organism: Dasyprocta punctata; assembly: GCA_004363535.1. Classification (NCBI taxonomy): domain Eukaryota; kingdom Metazoa; phylum Chordata; class Mammalia; order Rodentia; family Dasyproctidae; genus Dasyprocta; species Dasyprocta punctata. The sequence continues at coordinate 25,432 of RJWM01008753.1, forward strand.
GTCAAACTCAAGCCAAGCAGTGTTCAGTTCCAAATCAAGGTTCTCCTCTCTATTCAGATTTTCTCCATATCCCAATGCTCACTAAGTCTTCTCACTGGATCAAAATTGTCACTCTTATGTCCTCAGTTTGCATTCTTTTCAAGAAGGTTCCTCAGTCCTGATGCAAATAGACTTGTCTCACCTGTTCACAACACAGGTCCAGGTATGTCTGCGCTACCTTTCTTCCCTTCTTCTTCCCCATATGGTCTGCTATCTTTACAAAAATAAGATACAGAGTTAAAAATGTCATGTGGCAGTGGAGTGTTTTGATATTTTTTCTGAGTCTCAACCCTATATTTTATTTTTCTATTAGGTGAATTTTCATTACTGCTACTTCTGCAATGAAGTCAAAAGATATCCAAGGTCTTAACCATCAGACACTGAGGCACTAACCTGTAGTGATATAGCCTCCAGCAACACAATAGTAAATGAACAAACAGGTCAATGGTCACTTTAATGACTACAGAAATACTGCCTAAATCTAACACAGAATCTTGCTCAATACATTCAAATTAATGGTTAGAAATGAAGGAACTGAATGAGTCGCTCTCTTCCCTATATTCAACTATAAACACCATCTTAGCATACTCATTTTCCCATTTTCTTAAAAGAGATACAAAATAAAACAACAAAAGCCTAAGAGATCACCATGCCTAGGTAGCAGAGCACTGGAATCAGTGAGAAATTCAGCAGGAGGCTCCAAAAAGTCAGCAGTGTCTGGCATTTAATTCTAAAAGCCTGAGTTATTGTGCTCCTTTTTTGCACTTTTCCCTTTCCCCTGTTCCTGCTGCTACCTTTTCAGTGATCTTCAATAAACATTGCTATTTACTATTTACTATAGAATGTATACTTGGCAATTTTTTCCTCACTATGCACAACAATCTGGACCATTTTTGGTCCACTCAACTGTAACAAAAGTAAAAAGGAAAAGCAAAACTTAAATGTTACCATAATAAACTTGTCCTTATTTTTATTCTCTTCCAGTCGTTATGGGAAAAGAAAACCTTTATATTTAGTCACTTACTTAGTTATTTCTCAGTAAAGCCTGAATTTGAGCAGAAAGCTGGAGTGAGTACAATGAAAGTCTACATTGCCATCATCCATCACCAGAAAGAGTTTCACACACACCCTTCCATCACTGATTGAAAGCTCATTGCCTCAAGTGAAAGTTTCTATCACCATGGAAGCCAGAAAACAGCTGGAATTAAAGTAAAATGGCTTAAAAATTCATTTATAAGAAAAAATAAATGCTATTGTATAATCCAAGAAAAACAACTGTAAATGAAGCAGGTTTCCGATTTTTAAAGTTCTACACTTTTGAAATTCTCATTAATGGGAGTACTTAAAAATGTGAAATCATGTATTCAGAATTAGAATTTGAGAAGATTCAGCATTATCATGACAGAAGTTTGGCTTTGCTTTGCAACACATTCTTCATAATGATAATAAAGTGTAATCATGTCACACCACATAAGAATTAGTAACATTGGAATTAATACATATGTTAATTTGCTCAGTTCAGTCACCCCACAATATATACACATTTCAAACTGTTGGAGCACAATTATATGATTAGTAAAGACCCACTTATAAAATAACAAACTTATAAGACATGTTATAGCAAATTAAAATCAAATAGTAGCCTCTGCCTATGCTCTTGCTGCCTGTCATGTAAACACCTTGCTGAATTCAATCAGCCTTGACCATCTGAGTCTGGCTGCTATTCTTCTGATAATGTGCTAGGCCAGTTTGACTATTATCAACTTGTATTTCCCTTAATTCTGGCTTCAGGGACTTTGGTTGGAGTGAAGTAACCCAGGCAAAGATGCTTTTTAACTCTGTTTGCTCCACTTAAACCACCTTCCCTCATCCCTAGGTTGTTCCTTTGTTATGATAAATAATTCCTTTCAAGTAAACCTATTTTAAATGACCTGACTGACAATGTAATGACCTGTCACCTGTCTTGTGCTTCCTGTTTACAAACTATTTAAACTGAACCCAAAACTGCCTCAGTGCTGGTGATTTGGACACAGTTAATTGTGCCCTGTCCCACTGGAATTACAATCAATAAACAGTTATCTTCTAACTTCCTGGTGCAGTCTTCCATTTGGTTTGATATTGGTTTTTCTGTAGCAAAATGACATGATAAGTATATACAATGATTTCTTGTTACCAAAAAAATTTAAAATTTTCTTATGTGATGATTACTTTCTACTTTTAAAATCATCAACCACCTTTTTTATTTTAAAGAGAAAAAAACAATAAAAAGAATTATACAGAATTTCAAAACAAGCTACTAGGGGCTAACAGTGGTTAAAATATGTTGTATATTGTTATCTTCAGAGTTGTTCCTCAGATAACCAGATACAGCCATGAAAAGTTGATCAAACAATACAAACACACTTTCAGGCAGTTTCTTCCCCTTTCACAATATATACTGCACATTTTTAATTTTATTCACTCTTTCAGTGTAGTACACTAAGGATACAATATGATGTTTATACATACGAATCTGATTTATTTCAGTTATGAGAATGGTTTCAAGTTGCATCCATTTACATATAAATATCCATTTACCTATAAAAGCCTTAGTTTAGTGCATGGTGATACACATGGGTCAAGTTTTAGTCTTTGGCATGTGAAAAGCCAGTTTTTTAAGCACAATTTTTTGCAGAGGCTATCTTTCTGTGAGCAAATACATTTGGCTTCCTTATGAAAGATAAGGAGGCTGACTGTGTTTGTTGCTGTGTCTGCAACTTCTAATCTGTTCTACAGATCCTCAGGTCTGTTTTTTGCCAGTACCACACCAATTATATCACAGTAGCTCTGTAGTATAATTTCAAATCAGGAATTGTTATGCATCCTGCTTTTCCTTTGTTGTCCAAGGTTGCCTTTGCTATTCTAGGACTCTTCTGTTTAAAAATGAATTTTAGGGGAATTTTCTCTAGATGGGTGAATTATGCTAATGGTATTTTGATCAGAAATACATTAAATCATTATAATAGTTTGAGAACAATGCCATTTTTCACAATGATGGTTCTTCCTAACCATGAGCAAGAGACATCCTTCCATTTTCTGATATACTCTTCAATTTCCTTTTTCAGAGTACTCTAGTTTTCAATGTATAGATCTTTTACTTCATTCATTAGATTGATTCCTAATATTTCATTTTTTTGAAGTCTATCATGAAGGGTATGATTTCCCTGTACAGAAATGCTATTGAGTTTTGAGTGCTGACTTTGTATCCAACTATGCTACTGAATTTACTACTGAATCTAGAAGTCTTTTGGTGGAGTTTTTGGAGTCTTCTATGTAAAGTATCATGTCATCTGCAAATAGTGATAATTTAACTTCTTTCTGTCCTATCCTTATTCCTTTTATTTCTCTCTCTCTCTCTTATCTAAATGTTCTGGCTAATGTTTGCAAAACTATATAAGAATGGTGATGGTAGACATCCTTGTCTGGTTCCTGAATTTAGAGTGAAATGTTTCTGTTTTTGTCCATTTAGGTTGGACATTCTGTTTCGTCATAAATAGTTTTTATCAGATTAAGGCAAAGACTATCTATTCTCATTTTCACTAGACGTTTTATCATGAATGAGAGTTGGGCTTTGTCAAAATCTTTTTCTGCATCTATTGAGAAGATCATATGATTTTTGTCTTTGTCTCTGTTGATACAGTGTATTGTGCTTATTGATTTGCATATGTTGAATCATCTCTGCATTCCTGAAATGAATCTCACTTGGTCTTGGTATATAACCTTCTTGATCATTCTCTGTATTCTGTTTGCTAGTATTTTAGTGAGGATTTTTGTATCTATGTTAATTAGGGAGATTGACCTGCAGTTCTCTTTTTTTTGTTAGATCTTTCTCTGATCTTGGTATCAGAGTAATCCTTGCCTCCAAGAATTGCTAGGAAGAATTGCTTCCCTTTCAATTTCATTAAAGAGTTTGGGGAGGATTGGCATTAAACCCTCTCTAAATTTCTTATAGAATTCAGTCATGAATCCATTAGAACCTAGGCTTTTCTTTTTTGGTAAGTTTTAGTTACATTTTCAATTTCATTAACTGATATTGGGTTATTCAGAGTTTTTATACCTTCTTGATTCAGCTTTGATAATTCATATGTTTCTAGAAATCTGTCCATTTCTTCTGTGTTTCCCATCCTATGCAAGTAAAAATTTTCCCATCCTATGCAAGTAAAAATTTTCAAATTAGATATTGACAGTTCTCTGAATTTTCACAAGATCTGTAGTTATTTCACCCTTTTCATCCCTCATTGCATACATTTGACTTTTTCTTTCCTTTTTTTTATAAGGTTAGCTAGGGGTTTATTGATGTTATTTATTCTTTCAAAGAACCAACTCTTAAATTTATTAATTCTTTGTACTGTTTTCTTATTTTCCGATGCATTAATTTCTCCTTGGTATTTATAATTTCCTCTCTTATATGGGCTTTAGACTTGACTTCTTCTTTTTCTAGAAGCTTGAGGTGCACCATAGTGTTAATTATCTGTGTTTATTCTGTTTCCTGATGTGATGGGACATCCTCAAAAATAGACCATACACTGGCTCCAGAACATGCTTAAGTAAATGTAAAGGAATTTAAATTATTCCATGCATACTATCAGACCACAATGAATGAAATTGGAAATCCATGCCAAAGAAAATCACAAGAACTTCATCAGCACGTGGAAATTAAATAACATCCTACTGAACAATCAGTAGGTGACAGATGAAATTAAACAAGAAATTAGGCAGTTTTTACAGTTGAATGACAATGACAATACAACATACTGGAACTTGTGGGACAGAATGAAAGCAGTCTTAAGAGGGAAATTTACAGCAGTAAATACCCATATCAGGAAAACAGAGCAAGCTCATACAAACGATTTAATGTTCAACCTCAAACTTCTAGAAAAAGAAGAGTAGGCTAAATCAAAACCTCATACAAGGGAAGAAATTATAAAAATCAGAGCAAAAAATAGCACACTGGAGACTAAAAAAAAAACAATACAAAGAATCATTGAATTGAAGAGTTGATTCTTTGAAAGATTAAATAAAATTGACAAACCCTTGGCCAACCTTATTATAAAAAGAAAAGAAAAGACTCAAATCCACGCAATTAGGAATAAAAAGGGTGAAATCATGACAGATCCTGCAGAAATCTAGCAAATCATCTATACCTACTTGGAAAATTTGTATTCTAATAAGATGGAAAATACAGAAGAAATGGACAAATTCTTAGATACATATGAATTACCAAAGTTGAATCAAGAAGATATACAAATTCTAAATAACCCAATATAAATAAGTGAAATTAAAGATGTGATTAAAAACCTATCAACAAAGAAAAGCCGAGGCCCTGATGGATTCACTGCTGAATTCTACAAGAAATTTAATGAAGACCTAACACCACTACTTCTCAAACTCTTTAATGAAATTGAGAGGAAAGCAGTACTACCAAATTCATTCCTGGAAATAGGCATTACTCTGATTCCAAAACCAGAGAAGGATCTAAATAAGAAAGAGAATTACAGACCAATCTCCTCAATAACATTGGTGCAAAAATACCCAATAAGATACTGGCAAACAGACTGCAGCAAATCATCAAAAATATTGTATACCATGATCAAGTGGGATTCATCCCAGGGATGCAGGGATGTTTCAACTACATAAATCCAAAAATGTAATACATCATATTAACAGAGCCAAGGATAAAAATCATATGATTATCTCAATAGATGTAGAAAAAGCATTTGACAAAGTCCAGCACCGATTCATGATAAAAATCCTACAGAAAACTGGAATAGATGGTCTTTATCTCAATCTGATAAAAGCCATTTACAACAAACCAACAGCCAACGTACTAAATGGACAAAAACTGAAAGCTTTCACTGTTTCCTGATGTGGGAATTCACTACTGTAAATTTCCCTCTCAGGACTGCTTTCATTGCATCCCATGGGTTCCTGTAAGTTGTGTTTCCATTTTTCTTTGATTGTATACACTGCTTAATTTCTTCTTCAATTTCATTTTGACCCACTGGTTTTTCAGGAGAGTGTTATTTAGTTTCCTTGTGTTTATGGAGTTTTTTGCAGTTTCTTTTGTCATTAATTTCCAATGTCAATGCACTATAATCAGATAATACACATGGGATAACTTCAGTTCCTTGGCATTTACTTGAGCATGTTTTATGGGCTTGTATATGGTCTATTTTAGAGAATATCCTGTGTGAATCTGTGAAGAATGTGTATTTTGATGTAGTTGGGTGGAACACTCTGTAAATGTTTGCTAAATGCATTTCTTCACAAGTTTTCTTCAGTTCTATTATTTATTCACTAATTTTTTTGTCTAGTTGATCTATATGTATTGTTACCGCAGCTTCAGGCTGTTGCAGGCCACCAGACCGCCTGTCTATAATGTGCACCCCAATCAGTACCCTACTATGTCACTGTGGGTCTCACAGGTTTAGTTGAGTTTCTCTGGTTGAAGCGAGGTCTTGTTGCCACTCTCACCAGCCCACCCAGGGTTCTCTGAATAGAAGAACTCACCTGCACTCTCATTGACTTGCCAAGGTCCTCCTGGTAGGGGAAGGTTTGCTGATGCTCCTGCTGACCCACTGACTGAGGTTCTGTGCTTGGAGGAGACTCGCCGCACTCTCACTGGCCTGCCAAGTTACTGCAGGTGATAGAAGGGGTCGCTGATGCTCCCATGGGCTGCTGAGATCGTCCAGGAGCAGGGGAGGGGTGGTCAAGTTTCCCTTCAGCTGCTGAGGTCCTCCAGGTGTGAAAGAGATGCGGCCAATGATTCTGTCAGCTGCTGAGGTCTTCTGGGTGTGGGGGATGGGCGGCCAAGGCCTTCCTCAGTTGCTGAGATTTTCTAGGTGCCCATATTTACTACTCTTAACCTCCTCTATTCCTTAGAATTCATTTTTAACTTTTCAGGAACATGAACTCAGCATATCTGACATCTAAGAAGTTGTGAGTTATAGTATTTCCTTTTTATCATTTTGAGGTCCTATATTGTTGCAGAATTTAAGAAATCAGACAACTAGGGATATAGCTCAGTGGCACAAGCACCTGCCTGGCAAGCATGAGGTTGTCAGTTCAATCCCCCGTACAAACAAAAAAAAAATATTTAATGCTTCTCAATTTAGCCAGGCATGGTAGTGCACTCCTGTAATCCCAGCACTCAGGAGGCCGAGGCTGGAGGATTGTTGCAAGTTTGAGACCAGCCTGGGCTACAAAGTGAGCCCAATGCCAGCCTGACCTGCATAGTGAGACCTAGTCTCAAAAAGACAAAAAAGACGAAGAAGAAGAAGAAGAAGAAGAAGAAGAAGAAGAAGAAGAAGAAGAAGAAGAAGAAGAAGAAGAAAGAAAGAAAGAAAGAAAGAAAGAAAGAAAGAAAGAAAGAAAGAAAGAAAGAAAGAAAGAAAGAAAGGAAGGAAGGAAGGAAGGAAGGAAGGAAGAAAGAAAGAAAGAAAGAAAGAAAGAAAGAAAGAAAGAAAGAAAGAAAGCAAGCAGACCAATGGGTGGAATAGTGGAACAGGAGGATTTATTTAGGTGTGTACTGGCCTAGCAGCTCATGTCCAAAGGCTGAGTCCCAAACAAAGGAAAGGCTCTAGTTGTATGCATGTTGCTGAGGGGATTGCTCTACCTCGTGGTGCAAAACTTGTGGGTGGACAAGAAAATTTTACAGAAGCAGAACAAAGGCAGTAAATCAAGCTGTGACAGTTTTGGAACTTTGCACCTTTTGATGGTCTCATTTGGGTAAAATGGAATGCCATGAGAAGAGGAGGTTGTTATTAGTTTCATAATAGAACAAAGAACAGTAGCCATAAGGGAGGGGGAGTCCCAGAAAGAATTTGCTTAGGTTGGGAAAACTCAACTTTTCTTTTTAAATCCTGCTTCACTATTCCCCTTTGATGCTTTGTATAAACGATTTTCAATACAGAGTATCCATCCTCATCATTTATTCTGTTGTAGGGAGGTAGCTCCCTATTAGCCAGGGGTTGGTACTTGGTTAGAGACATTAGTTGAGTAATGTGATATGTCTGTCTATCAGGGTCTCAATGACTGGCTAAATGTTTTTGGCAAGCAGAGGTAAGAGGAAAGGGAGAATGGGACAAACTCCCAGAAAAGCCAGAATTATTCCTATAAAGGTCTTAAATCCTCCAAAGGACAAAACCAGCCTCCAAAGAGAGAATCCAGCAACCATCTCGCCCATTTTTGGTCTGGGATATGGGCTAATTTCCGAATTCTGGCAGTAATGTCTTTGATAACCTTTCCACTGTCATCAGTCTCTAGGCAACAATTAGGTAGATTGAGCTTTCCAAATACTTCCTGTGCTAGGAGATAGTCTAAGTCCAGTCCATTTTGATAAATGGCATTTCTCATTTTGAAGTTTGCCAGGCAAGCAGACTTAAGGCCTTTATAGTGTCATCAATAATGAGCTTAAGTATGACTTGTAACCTTATGATATGGTTAAGCATGTAAATAGGTGTATAATATCCCCATATATCATCTTTTGCCCAAGTAGCTTGGACATGGTATTGTATAATTCACTCTGGGGGCCATTCTTCATTCTTCCAATCACCTATTTTTATGACCTTTCAATTTTCTTATTAACTTCTTCACAGATATGCATCCTAGTGCTTATCCCTGTCTCAAGGGGATTAAAAAGGATAGCACAACCATCCCCAATATATAGGCCCTTGACTATTTAGCTCATAGATGTCTGTATGCTGTAATCCACAGACCCAATAGAAACAAGAGGGTGTCCTCCAGTCATTTGGGCCTCTAATTGGTAACAAGAATGGATTAAAGAGGGAAAATTAGAGAATTAATTGCAGTGGGGTAATTGAGAATTGGTTTGTTTTCCCCCACCACCAGGTATTGCCTATACTCTCATTACAGTATTGTTGACCCAAATAAGTTAGTTCTCCCACTAAATCTACAAAGGCCTTCCCCCAGTGAGCAATACAGGACCTCCCAATGACTGACGTTTTGAAATGTCTGATGCTTGGGTTCAGAAGCATAGAATTAGGGAGAGATATGGATATAATGAGGTTGTCATCTGACAACAAGTCTCTTGCTTCCCATGGCCATTGGTCTCCCATGTTAATTCCCCCAAAGACATAACATGAGGAGACATTTAGATTTGGAGCTATGTTTTCAATCAATTGGGTGAAGAGGCTTCTGGTCATATGGGTTTCATGTAATTCTTGTTGAATTTGAACAACAAATTGAAGACTCAGAATTATTGGACCAAGTGGATCTGAGTCTTTTGATAAGATATACATAGGTCTGTGGGTCTGACCTTCTGTATTCAAGGATTAATATTTAGTGTGACCCACAATGTATTAGGCAGGTCTACCTGTAGAACCATGAAGTTTACAAGATTACAGGTTGTTGTCTGACAATTTGATTCATTAAATAATTTAGTAAGGGTTGCAACCTCCTCCTTCAGTGTGTGGGGTATGTTCTTTTTGCTAAATGGGCCAGTAGCCCAGGTTACACAGTTCTAGTGGAATCATTTGGAGTCTTATCATGATAGGGAAGTTGTTGTGTAATGGCTGGCCCCTTCCCAAAGCACACATAAGAGTATGGGACTATCACTATAATACCTTTCCCATGATAGAACTGAATATGAGATTGCAGATGGACTTACATATGTTGTTAGGCATGTGTCAAAAAATAAAGAAATGGCCCCTTTGTGGTTTGGAGAGGCCTTGGTTCTGTTTAAAAGGTCACCATTATCTTTTCCTTCCTTCCAAGAATAGACCTCAAACTAAGTTTCGTAAGGTGGAAACTCAAGGTCGTAAAAGATGTAAGCTTAACTGTTTTCCAGGTCACAAACTGTATAGGTTGCTTGACTTTGAGTACATATTCGCTAGTGTGTCACTGTACATTTGTAATAGATATGATACAGTAGGGCTCTTGTTGTAATGCTTCCTGATCCATGGTGTAGATGCAGAGAGAACATTCCTGTAGGGATTTTTCTACTCACAAAGACAGAGGGAGCATTATAACAAAAAGGAAGAGACATTAGATTGTCATTGTAACTTCATGCTGATCTTCCAGCTTCTGTCATACATGGACTGGTCAGGTTCTGGAGTGACCAGAGCAGAGCTGCTGTTTCCTCAGGCTTCAGCCATGTTTAAACTAGTCAGCTTCTAGGGTGACTAGAGTAAGGCTGCCACTTGTGGTGATGGCTTAGTTTCACCATAAGATCAGCTGGTTCAGATGATCTGGATCTTGTTGGCTGGCTGATTCGCTTGTCTTGGGCTACCAGTTTCAGCCAACTCTGATGGCTCCAGGGCATAGTTCCTGCAACTTTAACAGCAATGGGAATGGACCTATTTACAGTATAGGGACTCTCACATATGGGTCCCAAGGTGGTTAGATTCCATTTCTTGACCCAAACATAGATTCTGGGCTTGAAGGGGTGTATTGAGTCAGTCAGACTTATAGGTATTCTCACTTGTACTCAGTCATGGATAACTTGGATAGCTATTCCCAAAGCCTGCCTTTGCCTTCTTAGGCTGAATTTCCATAGTACACAGAGATCATCCTTGATTTGACCTATGATTGGGGTAGCTAGCTGAACAAGATCTCATAAGGGGGATGCCCAGTCTATTTGGGGGGGTGCACCTGACCATGGCAGAACCTTATTCCATCTCAAGTTGGTTTCTAGGCAATATGTTTTCAACAACTGTTTGTGTCCAGTTCATATGCTCCACTTTCCCTGACCTCTGTGGCCAGTAGATTGTGTGTAATATACATTTTAACATTCATGTGAGTCCTTGAACTATCTCAGCTATGACTGCCAGTCCATTGTCTGATCCCAGTGGAGGACTGTTTGGGTCATTATCTGCCACTCCTCAGAGTTAAAGAGTGTCAGGAGAAGATGTCTATAATTTGACCAGGTTGGGTTGTGTGTCTAGAAGATGTATTGCATCAAATCTGGGCCTGGGGCCTCTTTGTGTAGAAGAGCCTGTGTCTCTCTGTGTAGGTCCTAGAATTTGTCCATGTAGGAGTCAGTATGGTATTTCCAGTTAAGGAGATCAATGGCTGAAAAGGGCTGGTAGATAAAACTTCATTGTCCTCTTTGAATGTGACCATCCATATTATAATAAATGTGTCTCCTAGTTTCCCAAAGGAGCATCTTTAAAGCCCTTGCACAGCCCAAAGAGAGGCAGCTTGTTTGGTTGTTTGGGCCTCTCTCCTGGGACAATGGTTCTGACTTTTCCCTCTGATGAATGTCTGATCCTGCTTCCCCATGGGTTGTCCTTGGCAAAGGGAAGTAGATTGGGGCATAAGGTACGTGAATATGGAGGAGGCTCTGCTGGCTCCTCTGGTGGCCCTTGCAGAACCAGTTTTTCTAGTTCCTTTTGTTTCCTTTCCTTGACCCCTGTGACCCTCAGCAGGGCTGATTTACTTATTTCTTTTGTTTTAAACTCAGATCAGGCCACAAGTGTTTTTTAAAATTCTGCCAGACAAGGCTGTAGCTATGCAGATTGGGTCTGGACTGTGTTCAGCCAATGGATAATGTGAAGAAATTTGTCTGGATGCCCTAGCTGTTCTCCATCCCTGGTAACCACCCAATGTACACACCAAATTACTCCCCTTATTCATTGTCCCTTCAGCTAGCCATCCAACATCAACAGAGGGCCAATCAACTTTACAAACAGTGTTCAACCTCTGAGGGGTCAGTATGACTCCATAGACCCCAGTATAGCCTCTTTTAAAGTTCTGTAGCATACATTCTAATGGTATGAGTTTTAATGCTTTTCCTCTCATACCCTCCCTGTTATGGTGGGAATCACTCTCTCAATCACTTTCACTTTGGCCCAATTAGACCATCTCCCTCGCTGGAGTTTTGAGGTGCTGCTTAGAAGTTGGAAGTTTTGTATAAACCCAGACTCAGACCCCACAGCTTATCTACCATTTACCAGGTGCCACCATAGCCACCAGTCCCTGTTAGCCCCACAATTGCCCAGGGTGTACAACCCATACTAAGAAACTTGTGGCCCCACATACTTTATTCCACTCATCCACACACAATCATACACCTCACCATTTTCAGTACCTTTTACTAACTTGTGTGTATGTTTCATTCAAATTTGCTTGGGTAGGATTACATGGTACATCTCACTCAAGTCATCCTTGCTGAGAGTCACTCTCACATTTCTGACTTGGAGTTGTAGATTTTTGTCTGACTTAATCTAGGTAGGACTACTTAATGCACCCTAGTAGGTGACAAAAATCCCTTTTCATCCTTATGGAATGGGTTCTGCCTCAGGCTCAAAAACCATACTGAGATGCAATAGTGTGCTGTTCCAGAATCGTCCTGTAACACCTCAGGTTCCATTGCACTGGTAGGGGAAGATGCCAAGATGCAAGAGCTCATTCTCTCTCTGAGTTTAAGTCTCATCTGATGGCACCAGGATTTCAGGTTTCCCAGCTCAAGTTCCCCAGGCCTACAGGCAAAGGAAACAGCAAAACTGTCATCTCTGGTCCCTTCATGGTCACCAGGAAATGTTACCAAATTTAAGAGATCAGACAGACCAACACATGGAAAAGAAGGATTTATTTAAGCATGTACCTGCCCAGCAGACTCATGTCCAAAAGCTGAGCCCCAAAGGAAAGGATCTAGTTGTACACATGTTGCTGAGGAGGTTGGTCTACCTCATGGCACAAAACTTGTGGGTGGGCAAGCAGATTTATAGAAGCATAACAAAGACAGTCAGTCAAGCTGTGACAGTTTGGGAATTTTGTACATCTTGGTGGTTTCCTTCAGGTAAAATAGGATGTTATGAGAAGCGGAGGTTATGACAAGTTACTACTTTGGTAATAGAACAAATAACAACAACCATGGTGGGGAGAGTCTAAGGGGGACGTTGCTTAGGTTGGGAAAACTCAACTTTTCTTTTTAAATCCTGCTTCAATATCATTCCTATATCAATTACACTGGGACTAAGTAGATATCCCAAATTACTCTGCCTATCTTTTTTTAAATTTACATTATTTTGTCTTAAAGAGAATAAAACAGAATAAAGCCAATCAAAACAGAACAGAAAAAAATAGACCAGTGTAAGAGATACAGGACTTCAAAACATTATGAAATCAGCAGTAGTTAGCATAATGCCTTTTGATGTCTTCAAAATAGCTGCAGATAACTTCAGGCATAATAAAAATCAAACAGAACAGAATAGAATAATAGAATATAAATAATAAAAACAAAACAATGAATGTGATTAAGGACTTCAAAACAAGCCAATAGTAAATCCAAAATTGCTGCCATAATATATCTTGCTATCCTTGAAATAGCTTCTCCTGTCATTGGATATAATACAATCAAATGAAACAAAACAGAATAAGACCCAACCCAACAAAACAATGGAAATGATATAGGACCCTAAAACAAGACCATAGGGAATCGACAATGGCTACAACACTCGGAAGGAGATCCCCTCTAGATGTCACACTGCATATCAATATCCTCTGAACCTATGATCAGACCACTGGCCATAGACCTGCAGTGTTAGTGAAACATCAAAGCACCACAGGCATCCGATTGTATTTCACCTCGATAGCTATCATCACAGGCTCTGGATAAGCCGGTTTCTTATGTGGGGTGGGGGAGGGGTTTGATTGGTTCTTCTTGTTTGCCAGCCTGTGTGCTGGAAGGGGTTGGGGTCTGGCTATTTCCAGTCTGGCCTCAGTCAGCACATGGTGCTTGTTTCCAGACTGGGCTTGTTTGCTGTTGGGGCCATTGTTCTCTCTCTATTCTGCCTATCTTAAAGTCACTGGATTTCACTACATCTTCACTACATCTGCAAAGCCTCTTTTGCCATATAGGTGACACATTCAGTGGTGTGACAAGGTCATGGGCCAAGTTCCACCTACCACAAAGTGAAAGAATGTAGGGAAAGATTTTCCTACTGTAACAATTATTTCTCACTTGCTTATATTGTTCTGTAACTCAAGCCAATATTAATTTTATAATTTTAAAAGATTTTCATTTAAAACAGCTATGTATTTTCAAGGATGGTTATTTATTTCAGAATCTGTTGTTCACAAATAATATAAATAAATTGTATCCTGTTGATTTAAATAGTTCTATCCTTGTTTTGCTTAGTTGTGACAGTACATAGCGATTTCAGCCTTTCTTTTCACATCATAACTAGGATTCCCCAACTTCCTAGAAACCTTTATCTGGCAACTTAAAATAAGTCCTTCAGAATGTTGAAAGGCTACTTTGGACGCAGTCCACCTCCCTAGCAGTTATCAAACAGATAGTTTAACTTAGACCAAAAAACCATTATCATGATCTATCCCACAAAAGGTTATCAGCCAAAATCAAAGTCATGAGTGCCTATTATTCTCAATCCTGTTGCATTTGCCAAAATTCTAAATGCTGTAAGTAACATCATATAAAGTACCTCAGAGACAAGGCTATCTATGCCTCTCAAATTGACTGGAACCTACTGCCAAGACATATACTGGATTTTAGGCCTATCACAGTATTATATTAATAATAAAATGTTACAATTACATTAAATAATAAATGTTTCTGGTTTTTATAGTGTTCTAGAATATTTTACATAGTGATACACTGCATAGCAGTTGCATTTTCTAGCAGCTTCATGGTATATTAGAAAAAACTTTATTTTAAAGTCAGACATTAATTGAGCTCAAAAGTAAGATAAGTCCTTCACCAGCTATAAGTCTGAGAAATTTGACTTACCTCTCTGAATATTAATTTCTTAGTAATAAAATGGTACTAATATTTATTTCTCAGGAAAACAAATTCACTAAAGTCAAGAATAAAAAAAGATTAAAATACATAAGAACTTAATAAAATAATATGATTCCCTTATATAAGGACATTGAAATTCAGATGTTGAGTAATTTATTCAAAATTTTAAACAAATAAATGGAAGAATGCAGCTAGAATTTACAGTGTTTTTCCTTACCCTCATAAACTAGAATGAGCTGTCCATCATGCATTAATATGACATCTCTGTACACAGAGAGAGGCAGACAGACAGACAGACAGACAGAGAGACAGAGAGAGAGAGAGAGAGAGAGAGAACTAGAAGAGAAACAATGAAACCTGGTGTCACTAACCGTTTCCCTTACTTCCAACACAAGGAAAACTGAAGAAAGACTTACACATTGAATTTCTACAAGAATCTACGTACCAAAATATACTCAGAGAACTGAACTCCTAGGCTTTTCTACAGTTGAACAAAACATTTTCAGTAAAGTGTACTTTCTATAATTTTATCCATGGCAAAAAACAAATGCGTCCTTCCCAAGTGGCAAAAAATGTCTCTCCTCCTCAAATAGGTCCCCTCTGGGATTTGATGTAAGCAAAAGAGAGGATCAGAAACTAGTGAGAGAAAAGGACACTACTTCAAGACCTAATGTAAGCTCTTTTTTCAGAAACTCTGAAGCATGCAATGCCATCATAATGGAAAATGCATTAAACTGTCAGAATGAAGATCCTGTCTTCAATCATGTACAATCCCTCAAGATTTCAATGCTAAATTTTGCATTAAGAAATCTCCTGACCCTCTCCACTCTCAAAAAAAAAAAAAAAAACAACTTTGCTTGCTAAGTTGACATTTTAAAAGGACTATGTGGTATATAGAAGTATACCAGGTAAAATTGCAAAATCATTTCTTAAACTAATAAGATTTAAATCCAAAAATTCCATAAATACTGTATATTCTGTAAATGCTTCTATAAATAGTTTTATAAATAGTAATTGATAGGGAATAACTAGGAATTCAACCCAAAATTAAGAATAATGAGTACACACCTTTTTTCCTACTGACACAAAAATTCCAAATCTATTGACTTGATATTAATATCAGTTGTTAGGGTTTTCCTATTTCAGCCCCAGTGTTGGTATTGGATAAGACTGCTCAAGTAGGCTATGCAAATGTCCTTAAGAATGCATTTCTAACAGATATTTTGAAATTTGATAAATGCATTTTCTTTTTCCTTTTGAAAGAGAAAATGCACCAATAACTGTTTGAAAGGGTCTAACTTTGTATCTCATGACATTGTAAAATCTAGACACTTGTTTTGTTAGTAAAAGTTACTGATAAAAAGCAGCTAGCCTGTCTTCATAGACATAATAAGAATGACCAAGTGGTGCTTTCTTTTCTCATTTTCCCCTTCTTCTTCTTTTGCAGTATTACAGGAACATCATTATGAAAACCAGAGTTTTAAAATTAAACTCGAGTCTTTGCTGAACATAAATTCCTGCACACTATCTCCATCCTATATTCTTCAAGTTCTGCTTTTCCACTCTCTTAAAGGTCTCCATTTTCTATGAGTGATGACAGAAAAATTACTCATAATTACTGAGCCACAGGAAACTGGGTATAAAATTAACATCATATTCAAGTATCCAAATAGATCTTTTGTTACCAAAAGGGGAAGCCTAAGAATATTTGTTTAATGACCATTTTTTTATTTTACAAATTTTGCATTTGTGCAGAGTAACATTTTAATTTTGCCTCATGATTTTTAGTAGCAAGAACCCTTTTTTTTTTTTTTTTTGCGGCACCAGGGATCAAACTCGGAGTCTCACGCCTGCCAGACAGGCGCTTAAGCCACTGAGTCAAATTCCCAGCCCTAGTTTTTTGAGGCAGGGTCGCACTACGTAGCTCAGGCCAGCCTTGCGCTCGCGTTGTAGCCCAAGCGGGCCTCCAACTCACAACGCTCCGCCTACCTCAGCCTCCCGAGTGCTGAGATTAAAGGCATGCGCCACCATGCCCGGCTAAGAACCCATTTTAAATAATGAAAAACTTGATGTCCAGAACTTGAATGAAATCAGAAAAGACCAAATAAAAATTACCCTAGATTTAATGAGAAATTTTTCTGTTTTAAATAATTTAAAAGACCTTTGTTAGTATCAAAAACTTATCCCTCACCTTTTTTTTATTTTTGCTTGAATCCCTGACAATATAGTCTATACTTATAGGGATATATAGCATCTGCTGAAGTTTATAAGCCCAATTGTATGGAGAATCAATGAACAAAACAAGAATAACAATAAGGAGAGAATCCATATTAATATGCATAAAATTCATATTTTTCAATTCAAAAAAATTATTTGCAGTATACAAATGAAAACATACTGTGATGGCTAATCTTGACTGTCAACTTGACTGAACTAACAGATGCCTAGAAAATTGATAAAGTATCCTAATGCGTGAGTCTGTGAGGATGTTCCCAGAGAAAATTGGCACACATGGGTCAGCAAACTGGAAGGGGAAGATCCACCCAGAAGTGGAGCAGCTCAAGTGAGCACTACCACCCAGCAGGCTGGAAAACCTGAGGGAATAAAAAGCTGATAAAGAGAGGCACTGTTTGGCACGCAGGCTTGGCTCTTCTTGAATGAATTGCAACTGCTCTCACCTTTGGATAAGAGACTCTAGACTCCAGCTTTTGACCATGGAGTTGCATGGGCCACTCTCCAGGGTGCTTCCAGGTCTCCAGCCTCAGACTGGGGCTGCATCATTGCTCTTTGTTCTGAGGCTTCTGGTTTCTTGCATTAAACAGTTACTAGTTTTCCTGACTCTCCAAACTTCAGATGACCATTACAGAATAATTCAGTCTCTATCTTGTAAGCCAATCTAATACATCCTGTTTTCATTATACATATTTTATTGATTCTTTTCTAATAAAATCCTAGTAAACATAATAATATAGACGTTTTCAAGCATTTTTTAAATTAATGAAAGCTGGTTTGAGTAAAATCTTAGAATTTCAATAGTAAAAATAACTGTTTAGATACATTAATTAAAATAGGCCTTAATATTAAGGCTCACACACTCACACTTACCTCTAAAGTGCCTCCACAAATATCAAGAAATCACTAATAGGAGAACCATTATGTGAAGATTTCTAAAGACCTAAACTCTGATCCCACATCTGCCAACAAGAAACTGAGTGACACTGGATAGTCCATTTGTCTACTCTTAGCCCACCGTGTAGAATCAAGGAGTTGGATGACTGCTGGCAGTAAACGACTCCAGTAATCTGCCATTCTGATGGTTTGTGGCATGGTTCACTTGTATCCACATTGCTCAGTAAGATTCATATCTGTATACAATGTTAGCCAGAGTAATTTTGCTACTGCATCCCCTTCATCACCTATAGAATGACTGACTGAGGACTTGTCAGTGTGTGAAGACTATGCCTGTGCAGTTGTTCCCTCAACACTGGAATTATTTCCAAATGATGAGTAGTGGAGTCACTGAATCTCATTTTTCTGACCTAATATTAATCTAGTTTTTCTGTGCTTTTAAGATAATTTCAAAAAGTATACTTCTAAGACTCAGAGTTTTCTCTCTCTTTCTCTCTCTCTCTCTCTCCCTTCCTCTGTCCCTCCCTCCCCTTTCATGTATTCTTGAAGTTCAAGTTTTCCCCCATGTCTTTCTTCAAAGGCAAATATATTTAAGTGACTCAACACTAAGAGAATTTTAGTGTCAGTCCACAAAGCTGAACACTTACAACTAAACTGTTATTAGAACAGAGGATAATCCACTCCAGTCTACTCAATATGTGTCTTATGTGACTGGGAATTCACCTGGTTCTAATGTCCACTAGTCTTGGTTGGCAAACGATATATAAAATGGTAGGAAGAGTTTCTAGGGATGCTGAGTTTAAGTAATAACTTGCATGCAGGAGGGGGCAACAGCTGTATAACCAAACAATAAATTGCCTTAAACTGATTAAAGTAAAACTTAGCCCCTGAAAGGGGTAACACTGCCTTACATCTCCCCAACACTGTCTGAAAGGTGCTTCCTTCAGTTTTAAGGGGAGTAGGGATATCCTAAGTAGAAATTAAATTTTTGTTAGCACTAAAAAAATGCTCATTTAAATCATTCTTCTGAGTTTTTGTGCAGTCTTCAGTATAATGGACTTAGTTTGTCATGTATTTCTTAAGCTTCTCCTAGGACTAGGGGAAAATAGAAAACACTAGGGGGAGGGAAAAAGCATGCCTGAATCTACCACGCGTAATTCAGAAATCCGCACAGATTGAACTTTGCTTTATGTACCATATTTCTGCTTAATTTGGATCTCAATGCTAATGTATTTGAGAATTAATATTGTTTTAGAAATGAGTAAGCTTTATACATACACATGTATGTTGTATTTTATAGTTATCAAATGCATAACCGTGAAGAATTCTTAATTTTTATTACCCTCTGCCATAAATGTTAGAAAGAAATTAGTTTGGAGGCCTCAAAATCCACTCTGAATGCTTCCATTGTGCTAAGCTTTCCAAGGTTCATCCATGATTCTCCTACTGAGTCTACTCTAATCCCTGCCATTCAATGTTACTAAAGACTTGAAGCATCAAACATATAGAAATGAATTGCTGGGAGCTAGCTAGTACTGTTACCAGGTGAAAGAAAGACAAAGATCCTTCCTAGGACAATATTGACCCTCACAAAAAATAAATATATAATCTATAGAATTTTCCAAAAGATCATACTTTTCCAGAGAAGAGGTGGGTATAAAGTCAGAAAGCAAGAATAGGACTTGGGCATTTGCTTAAGATGGCATCTAGAAAACATTTAAATAGCTGTATGTGGTTTTTGTTGAATAATAGGAACTGGCAAATGACACACAGAATTAAACTTTTATTCTTAAAATTAGAATGTGGTTACTTTAACATTCCCAGGGATTTTAGGAAAGATGTATACAGGGTATATTTGGTAGGCTAAAAAGCAAGAAGCAGGGAAGAACAGTAAAGTAAGGTCTAACTCAATCATCCTTCTGCAACTGCTTGTAGAGAGTAAAAAGATATTTTTGTGAGATCTTTGGTCAAAATGCTCAAAGCAGAGAATGGAAGCTAAGTAGACTGCAATGCAATCAGACCCAAAGAAAGTAGAACTAGCACTGAAAACGCAAGTACAGCAGATCACTCAAGAGCTAAAGTGAGACTGGGCTCACAGAACACAGAGGTACACAGCCCAGCCCAGGTGAGAGCCCCAGAGCCACTATTCAGGGAGTGGCCAGCATAGCTGCAGGGTCTTGGAGAATTTGAGCTCCACACATCAGAGGACAAGGCTACACCCCCATAGTTCAGAGGTGTGGCCATGCATCAGATTCTGGAGGTTGTGAACTCTGCCCAGCCAGGAGCAAGGACCTGGCACCATATGCTGGGGGCACACTCTGCCTAGCCCCACACTCCAGAGGCTCTGAACTTCACCCAGCCAGGCACAAGACTCCAGCACCACACCACAGGGGTGTGTCTGTTGTAGCCACCTAGGTTGTGGAGGTTCTGAACTCTACACAGCCACGTTCTAGGGCCCAGCCACAAGTTCCAGGGGTGTGCCCCTGCTAGCTTCAAGATGGATACAAACTTTGTCCAGCCCAGCATCCCAGAACAACCCAACAAAGTACATCAGGGAACACATAGCCAGCCTCACAGGCCACAGAGCACAAGGATCCAGCACCAGAATTTGGGAGTGTGCCCCCAGGTAGCCATCTGGACATTGGAGGAATGAAGCTCTCTGAAAAGTTTCATAGAAAGTTGGCAAAACTGCTTGAATGAAGCTGAAGATAGACCCTCAGATCTCAAAGACAGCACGGAAGCTTACAATCACGAAAGAAAAGATCTTTTAAGAATAACAAGGAACGAGGAAACAACAATTCAAGAGCCACAAGATGATGCCAAGAGAAACAATATAAGGTTGACAAACATCAATGAAAAAGTAGAGGTCAATATGAATGACCTGTGAAGACTATTTGCAGAAATAAGAGCAGAAATTTTCCAAGCATGGGAAGAGAATCTGATATATATGTGAATGAAGCATATAGAAACCCAATTAACCATAACCAAACTAAGTCTTCACCCAGACATAAAATAATAAAGGTATCAGAAATTCAGCACAAGAACAAAATGCTAAAAACTGTCAAAGAAAAGAAACAGATCACCTATGAAGAAAGCCTATCAGAATCATGGCAGACTTCTCAACACAAACCTTCAAGTCAAGAAGAGCTCAGAGTGAACTATTTCAAATTCTGAAAGAAAACAATTTGCAACCCAGATTAATGTATCCTGAAAAACTATCTTTAAAAATTGATGGACAAATAAGATACTTCCATGACAAAGAACAACTGAAGAAATTTATGGTCACCAAATCAAAGCTACAAAGAGTACTGAAAACACTCTGTAAAGAGACAAAGATAGCTACAATCTTAAGAACAACAACAAAAGGAAACCACTAAGCAGGGCAAATAATTAGACAGAAAACATAGAAAACCAACAGCAGAAAGATAACATGACAAGGATAAGACAGTACATAACAGTTATATCAATCAATGTAAAAGGTCTCATCTCACCAACAAAAAGAAACCAATGGGCAGAATGGGTTAAGAAACAAAATCCAACAATATGCTGTGTAAAAGAAACACATTTAACTCAAAAGGAAATTAGCAGACTAAAAATCACGGGTTATAAAACAATACTCCATGCAACAGGAACCCAGAAAAAAGTAGGGGTAGCAATTTTTCTTTGCAAACAATGTGAACTTCAAACCAAGAATGATCAAAAGAGACAAAGAAAGTCACTAAATACTTGCTAGGAGAGACCTTCAAGAGGATTAGATTACGATCACAAATATATATGCACCAAATATGGGAGCAACCAATTATGTAAGACAAGTCTTAATAGAAATGAAAAAACAAATAAACAATAATACGGTTATAAGGGGGGAACTTCACACCCCATCATCACAAAGAGACAGATCAACCAAACAAAAAATCTGCAAAGAAATAACAGAACTGAATCAAACTTCTGAACAAATGGACCTAGTAGATGTACACCGACTGTGTCACCCAACAACATCAGAATACACATTCTTCTCAGTTGCATATGGGTCACTGTCTAGAATAGATCATATACTAGCCCACAGAACATGCTTAAGTAAATGCAAAGGAATTAAATCATTCCATGCATATTATCTGGCCATAGTGCAATAAAATCAGAAATTAATAACAAAAAACCCACAAGAACACCATAAACACATGAAAACTAAATAATATGCTTTGAAACAATCAAAGGGTCACAGAAGAAACTAAAGAAGAAAACAAACAGCAAATGCAGTCAAGCAAAAAAATGAAATTAATTAACAGAACCTGTGGGACAAAATGAAAGCAGTCCTCAGAGGGAAATTTATAGCACTAAACTCCCACATCAGAAAAATGGAAAGAACACACATAAACAACCTAATGATGCACCTCAAACTTCTAGAAAAAGAAGAGCAAGTCAAGCCCAAAGCCCAAAGAAGGGAGGAAATCATAAAGATCAGAGCAGAAATTAAAGCAATTGAAACTAAGAAAACAATACAAAGAATTAATGAATCCAAGAGTTGGTTCTTTGAAAGAATAAACAAAATAGATAAACACCAAGTCAACCTTATCAAAAAGAGGAAAGAAAAAACTCAAATCCATGTAATAAGAAATGAAAAGGGTAAAATCACTGTAAACCCTGTGGAAATAGAGAAGATCATCAAAACCTTTACTCCCATAGGTTCCATAACACAGAAGAAATGGACAATTTCCTAGAAACTTATGAATTACCAAAGCTTAATCCAGGTGTAAAACTGCTGAATAGCCCAATTTCAGTTAATGAAATTGAAAATATAATTAGAACTTTACAAACAAAGAAAAGTCCAGGTCCTGATGGATTCACTACTGAATTCTACAAGAAATTTAGGGAAGGCCTAATGCCAATACTCTGCAAACTCTTCAGTGAAATTAAAAGGGAAGCAATTCTCCCTAACTCATTCCTGGAAGCAAGTATTACC
The DNA here is from genome assembly GCA_004363535.1 of Dasyprocta punctata. Lineage (NCBI taxonomy): Eukaryota > Metazoa > Chordata > Mammalia > Rodentia > Dasyproctidae > Dasyprocta > Dasyprocta punctata. Next base: position 48,318 of record RJWM01008753.1, read on the forward strand.
CTAATAACAAAACCAGAGAAAGACTCAACCAGAAAAGAAAATTACGGGTCAATCTCCCTAATGAACATAGATGCAAAAATCCTCAATAAAATAACTGGCAAATAGAATACAGCAAGTCATCAGGAAGATTATACACCATAATCAAGTGGCATTCATCCCAGAAATGCAGGTATGGTTCAACATACACCAATCAATAAATATAATACACCATATCAACAGAGCTAAGGACAAGAATCACATGATCATCTCAATAGATGCAGAAAAAGCTTTCGACAAAATCCAACACCCATTCATGATAAAAAACTCTACAGAAAATAAAAATAGATGGTCTCTACCTCAACCTGATAAAAGCCATATATCACAAACCAACAGCAAACATCTTACTAAATGGAGAAAAACTGAAATCTTTCAACCTAAAATCAGGAACAAGACAAGGATGTCCATTATCACCACTCCTATTCAGTATAGTCCTGGAAATGTTACACAGAGCAATTAGACAAGAGAGAGAAATAAAAGGAATAGTGATAGGAAAGGAAGAAGTTAAATTATCATTATTTGCAGATGATATGATACTCTACATAGAAGACCTGCAAAAATCCATCAAAGGACTTATAGATATAATAAACAAATTAGGTAATGTTGCTGGTTACAAGGTCAGCACTCAAAAATCAATAGCATTCCTGTACACAAACAACAAAGTCACTGAGAGAGAAATAAGGGAAATCATACCCTTCACTGTGGCATCTATAAAAATGAAATACTTAAGAATCAATCTAACAAAGGAAGTAAAATATTTATACAGTGAAAATTACATTACTCTGAAAAAGGAAATCAAAGAAGATTTCAGAAAATGGAAAGGTATTCCTTGTTCATGAATAAGAAGAACAAATTTTTGAAAATGGCCATTCTCCCAAAATTATTATACAGATTCAGTGCAATCCCAATCAAAATACCACTCGCCTACCTCACAGAGCTAGAGAAATTATCCCTAAAATTCATCTGGAACCAGAAGAGACCTAGAATAGTAAAGACAATTCTGAGCAACAAAGGTAAGGCAGGAGGCATCACAATCCCCAACTTGAAATTATATTACAAAGCTACTGTGATAAAATCAGCATGATACTGGAATCAAAACAGATCTGAAGATCAATGGAATAGATTAGAAGATACAGCCACAGTTACAAACACACTTAGCCACCTCATCTTTGACAAAGGGGTCAAACATGTACATTGGAAGAAAGATAGCCTCTTTAATAAGTGGTGCTGGAAAAACTGGCTTTTCATATGCTGTAAACTAAAACTAGATCCATGTCTATCACCATGTACTAAACTAAAGTCAAAATGGATCAAAGATCTGAATATTAAAACAAATTTGCTGGAAAACAAAGTAGGTAAAAATCTTGATGACATAGGAGTAGGCAGAGAATCAAACTGTATGGGAAATACTTCCCAGAATCAATAACCGGGATCTTGTCTTATTAAAAAGTTTTTGCATGTCAAAGGAAATCTCCAAGAGAGTGAAAAGAAAACCCACGAATTGGAAAAATATCTTAGCCAACTCTCTCTCAGACAAAGGACTTCCATCTAAAACATATAAAGAATTTTTTAAAAATCAGGCCCCTAAAATTTGAGGACCCAATCCAAAAATGGGCATCTGAGATGAATACATACTTCTCAGAGGAAGAAATACAAATGGCAAATAAATATATGAAAAAATGTTCAATATCAATGATCATTCAGGAAGTGCAAATTAAAACAACACAGAGATTCCAACTCACCCCAGAAAGCATGACCATGATAAAAAAAAAAAATCAACCAATAACAAATGCTGGAGGGGTTGTGGGGAAAAAGGATATTCTTCTCCACTGTTTGTGGGAGTGTAGGCTGTGCAACCACTGTGGAAATCAGTGTGGATATTCCTCAAGAAGCTAGGATTAGAGACTCCATTTGACCCAACCATCCCATTTCTGGCCATTTTCCCAGAAGAACTGAAAACTTCATACCACAGTGATATATGTGCACCCATGTTTATAGCAACCCAATTTGTAATAGCCAAATCTTGGAAACAACTCAAGTGCCCAACCATCAAGGAATAGATAAAAATGATGTGGTATTTTTATACAATGGAGTACTACTCGGCTATCAAGAAAGATTGCATCGAGACTTTTATAAGTAAATGGACATGACTTGAGACCATACTCATAAGTGAGATAAATCAAACTCACATGTGTAAATACCATTTGTCTCCCTAGTGTAAGAAACTGAAACAATATATATGATCCAAAATCTAAAATAAATACTGCGTAAGGGTAAGAAACTGCTCAAAGAGCAAGAGTAATTGAGAAAGGGAAAAGGAGGAAAGAAGAGGGAAAAGGAAAAAGACATGAATCTGTATATATGTATGTGCAAGATAACTAAAATGACTATACTGCTGAATGTATTAGTTATTGAGAAAGAATGGTTAATACTCATATGATTAGATCAATTTAACATGTCTATATCTGTTAATGTAAACAACTGTGTTGAAGGTAATGATATGCATTATTACAATCATTGTCAAGTTCCTATTATCTTGTTTTGCAAACCTATAATGTTACTGTTTTGGATTTGCTGTTGTAGTTTGTCTCTTTTGTGCTTTGTCTTTCTTTTCTGTGTCTTTTTTCTCTTAAATAAATAAGAATAAATACAAAATAAATAAAGTGAGGCTGGGGATTTAGCTTAGCAGCATAAGTGCTTGCCTGGCAAGCATGAGGTTATGAGCTCGATCCCTGGCACACACACAAAAAAAAACTAAAGTGAAATTAACTCCCATTTTCTCACCTGCATATGAGGGAAGCCATAACTAAGGAAAACACAAAAGCACAGGGTTGCAGAAACTTTAACCATTGGAAAGATGCCTGTTGGGAACCTTGAGGTAGGAAGTTTTGTATTTCCTGGGCTATCAGATAAAATTTCTTCACCAGTCTTTAAATATGCATTTTAATATCATATTTGTACAGAAGTAGCACAAAAACAAAGCAAGTCCTCCAAGCACATAGAGAAAAAGTTGCCAATTTACAGATGAAACATTAAACTACCTTTCTTATAAATTTCTTGGGAGCTGACTAAATGATTTCATACGGGTGTGTAAGTGAAAAAAATAGGAATAACAAAAAAATATTTTACCAGGGTAGGCTTTGTGAGAGGCAAACATATTCATTGGGCTTGAAAAACTGCCAACAGCTATAATGTTATTTTGGTTGCACACCAAATCTACATTGGGAAGCTATGTTTGCAGAAATTATTAAAGCATAATGAAGGTGTCAGAGTATCCCTCACTCCAGCCTGGCATGAAATAGTGAAGATGACTTTCCATTTTTCCCACCTACAGTTTAGGCATCATTAGATAATTACAAATTATACTAGGATAACCACAAGCTTTAAAGAAACAAGTGCCTCACCACTGATCCCCAGACATACTTGTTTAAAGACCAGTTCCAACATGTGCATTTTAGCATACGAATCTGCCCTTGGATCTTGGGTTTAGCTAACTTTTTAATAAGCTATTTAAAATGAATTACACGATCTAAATGGATCTTAAATCCTCAGAGGACAAATGTATCAAATGTACACAGACAGCATAGCATTGTGAGAAAACTTTAGAGATAAGGTAAAACCCACAAAAAGAAAAGCAAAAGGGAAAGACTGTGGGTAGCCCATCAGAAGAACCCATGAAGAGCTCAGGGAGAAAGCTGATGTTAACCACGTAACAATGAATCCCGGATAATCCATCTGCCACACAGAGGCCACATCCATACTGCATACCTCAGTGTTCTAAAGTATGGTAATGGCGACCCGACTTCATTTTTAACCCACAAGATTAATAAAATCACGCTCAGAAGGGGCTTTGGACTTGTCAAAAGAAGAGTTATAGATTCCATGCATCACTATTCTCAAAGAAGTATACCAAACTGCCAGCATTTTTTAATATTGACAAAAAAATAGTGGAAAAAAATCTAGGAAGATTTTTTTATAAGGTTATTATGCAATCATAAAAGCAGATGAGCTTCAACATCTGAAATCACCTAGGGTGGCAAAGACATCTAGCAATTTATTAAAAATAATGTTTTCTCTTCTTCCCAGGCTTCCATGAATTGACTACAGTCGTCTTTTAAATCCTGATGGATGGAGGTGTGGGCAGATTGGATTATACACCTCTTCCAAGTCTACCCCACAGAAATCCCCAATAGGCTTCATACTCTTTTCTATCAGCTACATGCAGTTGATGATGAAATCTTTTCTCTATCTTTGCTTTTCAAAGTCTGGCCCATAAACCAGTAACATTGGCATCACCTGGTGCTTGTTAAAAATCATAGATTCAATCTAAACCTCTGGAAACTGAATCTGCATCCTAACAAGCTCTGCTGCTAATTCATATATGCATCAAAATTTGAGAAGCACCGATCCAGACTGGTGGCAGGACACCAGCGATGGCCAATGAAAAGAGCATGAATCCTGGAACTGTCACATGAAGGAAAGCCACCAGTGGACCAGAAATATCTGCCTCAGATCCGTGAAAGACTTAGAAACAAACTATGCATACTATATTTTTGTTTCTGTTCATTAACACAGATAAGCCTACTCATAAATACAACTAACTACATCTCTTCCCAAGTCATCTGGAGGCTGAACTCTTTCCTGGGATCTGGAATACCAACTTCACCCTTAGTAACACACTGAATAAAGCAAGACAGATTTTATCACAAGACAGATCACTGCATGGCCCCGTATTAAGGATGCTTTTTTTAACTACTATAAAGATAGGGGATTTTTTTTATCCACCTTCTATTTCCAGGTCAAGCTTCCCTTCCTGCCATTATTCTATAATGTTATCAAGTCCTTTTTAAAAGGGCCAGTGTCAGTTTCAGCATCCCTGCTGACTCTGAGCATCTATCATTTTAAGAATGAAATCATTCTTCATGGCATATTATGAGCCCTTTTTTTGTCAGGTAGTTAACTAAACTGGCACCAGTTAGCTGTGATCTAAACTTTATATTGACAGATCTGGCAACAGACTGACATTCCTTGCACTAATTTTGGCTGCCCAATCTGAAAAAAAATACATTTGAAATATGATTTATCTTAAGCTGACAGCAGTCTTCATCAGGGTGCCAGCCACTGACAGAGTGAAGGAGATGACCCAGCATCAAATCCTAGCTGAATGTGCTTTCAAGGCAGGAAAAAAGAATCCAGAGCCCCTGTTCCTCAAAGTCATAATTTCATTTAATGACTGAGACTGGAAGGAAAACAAATGTTTCTTACTAAGCCTCACCATCAACAATCTATTTTTCTCCAATACCACATTTGTCTTACCTTGTAAAGCCCAGGATTACCATCTCCAAGTCTTACAATAATGCCTGCACACACCAACAATTATTCCAGAAGCTCGGTAGAGCCCCTAAAATGCAATTATAGAAAAAGATCTAATAAACCAAAGATTAGCAACAGAAATGTGAGCACTGTTAACTGTTTTTTCTTTGAGGCTGAAATGAAAGCCAGAAACTACCTGGCTGAAGGAATAATGACACAGTAGAGAAAAGCAAAATGGGAAAGATCCATCAACATAATCATGGTACATAAATGACAGTATCTGGGTAGCAGAAGAATCATTTGACCATTAGACCCTAAATTGTTACATCTCTCTTTCTTCACTGAAAATGAGATGCAGAAATACTTTCAGACATTAACAAGAAGCTGTCTGGACATTATTAACATTTCTTAGACCAATTATGCTTTATTAATAGACTAAATCTCATGTTTTTAGATTATGCTAAACTTATAGGCAAACACATTAATATTTGGACACTAATTGCCATTTTACTTTCAGTATAATATGGCATGAGGTTTGTATTTGTGTATATAAACAATAAAGGTAGAAAAATCACACAGCCCTGAATTCTGTGTTTAAATATTTGCACTGGTATTTAAGGTAATAAAGGAGATGATGGGGAGGGGAATATATACTGCCTAGAAGCTAAAATTATTTCCTAGTGCCATCAAACCAGAGTGAATAAAGTTCTCCTAGGGAGATACTATTCATTCAAATGGACTAAATTGGACTCTATGGTGCTTTTAAGTACATTTCAGTTGATCATTCACCAGAAGGTAACACCAGTGTTTAAAAAAAAAAAAAAAAAAAAACACTTCAGTCTCTTTATCTCTATTTACATTTGTGGCAGCCAAAATATAAATGTAGAAATACAAACTTATTAGGAGACAAAACAAATTTCCATACACAGCAGGCACCATTTTCTGGCTTGACCTGGAAATAGGACACTGACTCTATTCCCTGCCTGCTCTCCATCCTGGCTTCCTCCTCATTTCTCCATGCTGCACTCCCAACCTCACTGCTCCCCTGCCCCGGTGCCTCTCCCCTGGTGTCCTTAAGACCCAGTGGAGAGTCCTCCTAGACCTCTCCTTCCAATCAGCCCTCCACCCTGCTGCTGTCCTTACACAGCTCTCCTCCATTAAGCAACTATATTCACGAGACCTACCTCTTTTTCTCATCTTCAGACTGATCAGTCTATGCTAAATTGCAGAAAGTTGTGTTCCTTCAGTGCTTTGAAATTAGACAGCAGTTGCATAACAATGGCTTGTAAGAGTTTTCAGCAGGCAGGCTAAGAGTTTTCAAATAGCTTGATATAGGTGGTTTTGTCTGCAAGTGTATAGGACTTACTTATACATGGAGAAAACTTTTATGACTTGAGAAGACACAGAAAGGAAAGGGGAGGGTTAAAAATTACAGGAGGCCATTGTATCATACTAAGCTTCTGCCAGGCCTAGCAAAATCAAAATGGACTTACTCATGCTAAAGTTCCACTTCACCAAGCTGAAACTAAGCTGTTTATCTAACCTTCTGAGAAATCAGGATTAGGGTGATAACGCCAAATTTCCCTGAACAGGTTAGCTCAATTGGTATGATAATGAAGTTCCCTCTGCCTTAATCCTTGCATTCAGAAGCTAACCTGAAGTAACCTGATGCTTTTATTTTTCTACTTTTCCATGTTTTTGTCCCCATTTTGAAAGGAAAATGACTTTAAAACAATCAATTTTTGTTGTTCTTGTTCTTATACTTCTTTTTCCAGCCTTTCTCTGTATAGAAAACCACCTTTTTCTGCCTCAGTCTATGGGAACATTTATCATATTTAATGGAATGAAGTGCTGTTCAACTCTAGAATTGAAAATAAGTCAGTCAAGATCTTTAAACTTAAATGTAAGTTTAGCCTTTCACAAAATGGAAGGAGGGAGGAGAAAAGAATTGAATTATAGGACACTTACTTGGTATTCACTAGAGACTTGATATGTGTGTTTGGAAAGAAAATCCTACACATCTGGTCACAGAAGTGTTCTGTGTGTGAGCATAGACAGAATCTGTATGTTTCACCAGATGTATTCTGCCCCATCCTTCTATCAGATAAGTGGTCTAATTTCTTTATTTCATTGTAAAGTGAATTTTCCTGAGGCCTCACTGTGAGACACAAAACATTCCCAAGTATTATCTTTGCTAATGTAGCTAAACTGAGTAATTGCTTTCTCCCACCTCCTATCTAATGCAAGACACCAACCTACTAAAATTGACTGATGTCAGTATTCCAAACTCTGTCCCATTGAGGAAAACAAGAATCCTTTGTTCAGCTGTATTCAAGACTGAGTGAAACAGAGGGAAACACACTGAGGAAGCTCTTTCTGTGGAGATGCGGGTCATTAACGCATGATGCTCAAGAATTCAAATGGATTAGTCCCTGCCTGATGTTATTACAAATACTCACACTATCCCCAGAGGGTTGGGGGTGAGAAAGAGAGCCATGTGACATGAGGATACTGGCAACTTTGTCCTTGATGGAAGCAGAGGAGACAATAGATGCAGTTTCAGGGGTTTTTCATTCTCCTACTCTTAAGTTCCTCATTTCATGCCAGAAAAGAATCAGATAAGAAGAAAGAGATTTTGTTTTGTTATTGTCTTTAACCAACATGTCCGAAGAAAGTATATGCTTAAGGCAGGAAAGGAGCAGCAAAAGAAAGAGCAAGCAGTACCATGCAGTGCAGGGACAACAGATGCCTGTGTGTGAGGTGAAGGAAATAATCAAGATCATCTTTAAATCAACCAGGTACAAAATTTCTTCTCACTCCCTCCCCCACCCCCTTGCACAAGATAATGCATCAAACAATGAGACACCAGGGACTCATTTCAAATTAATACTCATTTCCCCACACCTTTGTTGAAACATCTGCCAGTGATTTTCAGTGTTGTTTATCTACTTCACAACCTCAGCCATGCCTTGTGAAACCTTAGTTCGCAAGAGATTAAAATCAGCTATTATGAGAGGCAAGCACAGCACTTAGCAGTTCAACACATACCACCTCTTAATCTGAGCAAAAACTACATATAATTACTATTCTCTCCACTGCACAGACAAAAAAGATTGAGGCCCAGGCACACTGAGTAAGTAGCTCAAGACCACCAGTAAGTCTAAACTAAAATTTAAATCTAGATGTTCTGACTCCAGACCAAATATTCAGGGCCTGTGTACCTCAGTTTCTGCTTCTACAAATTCCCACCCCAAATGAGGTACTCAACAGCAGGAGACAGAAGTGAGCTGGGGAGTATACTGAAGGCCTGCTTCAAGCACTATTGGAAAAGGAAAATTTATAGGACATGTGGTGCCAGAACCTAGTTTCTGCTGAGGAAAGAAGTAGAACCATGGTGTACCATGATGGCCAGTGACAGTTTTACACATGGGAGTAAGTCAAGTTCCACGGCCCCTCAGTGTGGAGGATTCTGGTGAAATCTGGGATGCAGACCAAGTTATGGATGCCAATTATATGCTTTATTTATGTTGTCTAGTAGTGTTCTGAGCTGGGCCACAAGTTAATGATGTGATGGGAAAAAGAGAACTGACTGGATACCTGATCAGATGAAAGTTTTTTTATCAAATTAATTAAATGGAATTAGGTAGGAACTAAATTTGATTGGAGTCCAAAGGGAATTCATTCTGGCACTTTGTGTAAGACTCATCTTACCCTTCAACAACCCAACATAAGAAGCTTCCTAAAGCAATGCACACACCACATGTCTACAGAAGAAAAAGTAGCTGAATTTGTCAAAGATAGATGACTCTTACAAATGATCCTGACGAGAGAGACAATTCAGAACTCTGAACTATCAGAACCTTTGGACGGTTATGGCAGGATCACTACTGGTAAAAAACATTAACATGTTTTATTTTCCCACTTCATTGTTCATTTCACTGACTGTTACTGTATCTCAACACTTAATTATTTCTCTTCCTCTGACCCCTTTCCAATAGCTCCCCGAATGAATGATAATTTTGTTAAGATCAAAATTCTGTCAATTTTCTGGCCAATTCCATAATAGTGACCTCACTGATAAGCACACAGTAGCATTCTGTAATCACAAAAAGAATGGAGTAGAAAACTGATCCTAATGTGAAATCAGCAGCCACTTCTACTTAATGCACATGTGCAAATTGTTTTTTGTTGGGACAGGAGCTGTAACATATGATATCTACCCTGATCCACCAGGGTTATGCTTGGAATGTATCCTTTAAAGTTCTTGTGTTAAAACTTAATTCTTGCCCGGGCTGTAGCTCAGTGATATAAGCACCTGCCTGGCAAGTGCAAGATCCTGAATTCAATTCCCAGTACAAAAAAAAAATCCTCAGTGCAAAAGTGTTGAAAGATGAGACCCTTTGGTCATAAGGCCCATAAAATGGGTTAATGCATATTGGAATAGATTAATGCCACTATTGTATAAGTGGGCTACTTAGTGTGAATGAATTCCTGATAAAAAAGGACAAGGTCGGCCCCTTGGCTTTCTTGCTCACATGTTCTCTCTTGTCCTTCCATCTTGCTCTATGGCGTGACAGAGCAAGAAGTCCTAACCAGATGTGGGACCCTCAGTCTTGGACTTCCTACTCTCTGTAACTGTGAACACTAAGTTTGTTCCCTTTTTAAATGATCCAGTCTCAGGCATTCTGTTACAGTAACCCAAAATGAACTAAGATAGGCCTAATAGGTACCCACACTAACTGCACTCCAGATGTTTTGCTTCAACCCTCCCTGGAGTTCACTTCACACTTCTCCTTTTTGATCATCCTGAGATTGTACAAGAATCTGTTGCCTGTCAATATGTGTTAGACCAGTCCTAAGGTATCTTACTGTGGTAGATCTCACAGCAATCCCCCAACTTGTACAAATTTAAGAATTCTCAGAGATCAGGGCTATAACTCAGTGGCACAAGTGCCTGCCTGGCAAGCACAAGGTCCTAAGTTCGACTTCCAGTATCAAAACAAAAATTATCAAGGTCTTCCCTTAAATATTCTTGTCTGGAGTAAAATAAGGTCTCTATAGTTTGTAAGTCCCACCAGGTAGTTTCTGATGCAGGTGGTCCACGAATCATCATTCAAGAAACATTGACCATCTCAAAGGAATTACAGTGTAAGACCTTAGTCTAGTGACTGATTAATATGATGATTCCTTGGAGCAAGAATCCTGAGTGCACTTTGTCTCTAAGGTCTTAGAATCACTGCTAATTTTTCCCAGAAACAGGTTGTCGACCAAAGGATTTTTCTGGGAGAAAATATTAAAAAAGAAGCTTTGAGGTTATTCATAAATTTTTCCATATGATTAGACACCACAATGAGAAGGAGTGCAGTCTGAGTGTCAATAGAAAAACAACCACTTTAGGAAGAGATGAAAGTCAAGAGACAGTTTTCAAGTCACAGTGAAGTATGTCACAGCTCATGGCACCACAAGGGACCAATGAATTTCCCATCTGGGTTGCTTTGGCTGATGCCACAAGCTCTGCTTTGGTCATGTCATCATTTACTTAAATAGTAAAAGTTTTTATTTGTCAGAGTTTACAGATGGTGTGAAGGAGATCCTCAATCAAAATTATGAAGTAAATTAAGGTGATCCTCCCTCCATGCATTTCCCATTTCTTTTGGTTGTCTTTTTCCTCATTTTTGTTCCACAAGCTTCTACTCACACACTTAATAATGTGTTTGATGGATTATTCATATTTCTTTCCTCTCTACCATTTGAATCTATTTTTCAAAAAAGTATACATTTAACAACAAACAATTCCTATAGCTTAGAACCTTACCTCTCTCATAATTTTTTGTATATGAAATGCACAGACTAAATTTTATCTATGCTAAGTAATATAGTTGCAAATTATCACCAATTGGATGCTTCTTGGCACACATATGAGACTAACTTTCCTGAGCAAATTGCACAAGAAAACTGAAGTCATCTGTTTAGAAGTCAATCATAGAGTAACGATGGACAATATTAGTTGCATTATCTATTCTATGGGCATCTTCTCCCATTATCTCCCATAGTATGCCAGTCAGCATTTATCTAGTATTTTTCACACCATTTGTACTGATATTTTATTTTGTTTTCTCCCCTTTTCCTGCCAGGCCATGAACAAACATACAAAAATATGTCAAAAATTTCTTAATCACCTAATAGCAGAATTACCATCAGGATATATCACTGATACTCAAAGGAGGTATACTGAATGAATAACCTTAAAAGACATAATAAACAATCAGAATAATTTGCATCTAACTGATATAAAAAAATTTGTGACATTGAGGTGGAATAATTTTTGTTATGTTTTATACTTTTCTCTTCCTGGTTTTTCAACTTAGCCTCACTACCATGACGGACTAGTAACGCACAAGACTGTGGCCTGGCTTGCTGCAGAGATTGCATGTTTTCAGACTCATCTTTCACAAGGAAACTTCCCACCATGACTCAACCTGTGATGTTTCTCTAGCTCAGTAAGGAAGCAAGGTTAAGTGAGCAGGCCTGCTTATTCCCTATAGACTGACTGATCAATCAGTCAAAGCAGATATTCTGAAACAAGGTCATACGAGTTTGCCTTTGGTCCTTTCAGATCCTTTTAATTCAAACTTTGGTTTATTTGTCTTTAATCCTTTGATTTAAATCATATAATGTAAATATTGGGACTAAAGGAACAATAATAGTAAATATATTATTGATATCATACTACAGTATTAGTAACATTATCATTTAGTCACAAGTATAAACAACTTTCATTCCAATAGTCCACACCTCAGATAAGATTTAAATTATTAGGTTGGGAATTTGCCCTTCTTGTGAGCCAGTGGTAGCTATGTGGGACCCAGAAGGAGAACTAAGAAGACAATTCTTCCTTCCCATGAGCCAGCAGCAGCCATGTGGGACCCAGGAGGAGAAATAAGAAGCCAATTCACCCTTCCCATGAGCCAGCAGGCAGCCATTCAGGGCCCAGGAGGAGAAACAAGAAGCCAATTTGCCCTTCCCATGAGCCAGCCAGTGTGGGCTGGGAGACAAGAATCTTCTCCCTCCCTGCTGTAAGTAACTGGCTGATTCGGAGGAACACAGGCTGAGTTGACAGCAGCTGAGATACAAAGCAACTTAATGCTTGTATTGTCTGATTAACTATGCAGGCCTAAAGCTGGTAGTCTGAGCATCTGTTTAGAGAACAACAGTATGCAATATAGCAGCTATGGGGGATTTTCTTTTGTCTTGTTTTTGAAATACAATACTGTTCTCACTGTTTTGCTTTGTTCCATTTTATTGTTTTGTTTTATTTGATGTCCTGCTTTGATTGGTTTTATTCTGTCTCGTTTTGTTTATTGTGTCTGATGGTGTGGGCAGCAATTTTGAAGATAACAAGAGGCATTATGGTAGCCATTGTTGATTTCCTGTTATCCTGTTTTGAAGTCCTGTATCACTTTCAATGTTTTATTTTAATTGATTTTATTTTGTTTCATTTTGTTTGGTTTTATTCTCTTTAAAATTTTTAAAAAAATTATTAGGTTGGATAGGTAGGAAGCATAAGATAAATAAGGCATAAGCAGATAAGGTTTTCTTCTCTTTTCAGTTGTAGGAATTTACAACCTCTATATGGGGTTGCAGTGCAGACAGGAATTACCAGCACTGTTAATCTACTTAATAGTAGATGCATTGGTTGTCTTTAAGAACATCTTCATTAAATTGTAATTTACATATCAAAGAATTCATCCAAAAGTATATTTAACAATTTTTAGTAAATTTACAGATTTCTGCAATTATTATTAAAATCCAGTGCCAGAACATTTGATTCTATGAAACGAATCTCATAGACATTTGCTGTTACCCCTTTCCTCAACTTCTACTACCAACCACAGACAACACTAATTTACTTTCTGTCTTTGAATGTTTGCCTTTCCAAAACATCCTACATGGAATGTTCACATACATGTTTGTATATGCTTTTATCCATGTGCAAGTTGATGAGCATTTAGATTATTTCCATTTTTGTCTGTTATGAGTAAAACTGCAGTGAATATTCAACTACATGTCTTCGTATAGACATATGCTTTCTTTTCTATAGGGTAAATTCTTAGTAGTGGAATTGCTAGGTCAAATAGTAAATTTAAATTTTACTTTACAAAAAATATGCTGAATGGTTTTTTAAAACATCAATATCATTATTTCTCTGCCTTTTTAATGGTAACCACTCTAGAAAGTGTGAAATGATATCAAATTTTTATTTTAATTTGCATTTTCCTAATGATAAAAGACTTTAATCCCTTTTCACATGCTCATTAGAAATTTTCTGTATTTTCTTTTTTATTTTTTAGCATAAAGTCATATATCTTTTATACAGAATTACAAAATTTTAGAGGCATAGTGACATTTCAAAATTGCACAATCTAATTCCTTTATTTCAGAAGTAAGAGATGTGAAAACTGAAGATACAAACTCTTTTACAATACAAGAACAAACTTACAGAAAATTGGCACTCTAATTTTTTGCTCTGAATTTAGTTGAAACAGAATTATACCATATTTTCCTCTAATATAGTTTTAGTGAAAAGAGATCAACAAATGGAAAGCCACCTGGGAAAAAATACTATGTCTTTTTCATCTTTGTGATGCTTTTTTGCACCTACCATAATCTCTTACTCAATATCATTGCTTAATGAAACCTTTGTCCAGTCAGGACTGTATGAAGGTCAAGTGCTGTGACTGTACTTGAGTACACTGAGTATACACCAGATTTCATATTATTATACATTCTAAAACTTTTTTAATGCCATGAACACCAACCATCATAACCTATTAATTAAAAGTAACAAATTCCTTGTTACTTCCACATCCACATTATCTGGAGTGTTTTCAGAACACTGATGCCTAGGTCTCATGACAGACTAACTGAATCTATATCCTTGAAGGTGAAAACTGGGAATCAACATTTTTCAAATCCTTCCAGAAATTCAAATGCACCAAAAGAAATAAAAAGCCACTGATAAAACAGATGTCATAAACTACCTTTGTAGAATTATTTATATGAAAGTTTTAGGTAGAGTAAAATCAGAGATTCAGAAAAGATTCTAATTCTAAAAAAATAAAGAAAAGTCCCATTGATGAGCTACCTCATAAATCATGTGGCAGTTAGTTTGGAGTGACAACATGATTGGCTTTGGGATCTTCCCAGGGGATTGGTGGAGCACACTGCCAGGGTTGTCTGGGTGGGTCATGGAGGAATAACCTTAAAACCTATGTCTGGTCTTTTGCACCTTCCCGTCTGGCACTGTTCCTCTGCTCTGTTTCTTGGCCACCATGAAATAAACAGCTCTGCTCCACTGTGCAATTTTTGCCATGATATTTCTGCCCTAGGGTCAGGTAACTAGGGACTGACTTACCTTAAAATGTGCACCAAATTAAATTCCTCTTCCTTTAAGCTGTAGGAGTCCAGTGTCATGTCCAGCAGTAGAAACGCTGACTGATACAAATAAATTGCACTGGAGGAGTGATGTTAATGTTCTGACTATACCTCATCATAGGGTTTAAAAGCCTTTGGAACTGGTTTGTAGGAGGTGTTTGGAAAGGTTTGGAAATGTGGGCTAGAGGAGCCCTTGAATGTTATAAGAAGAGCCTGATGAGTGATTCTTGTCAGAAGTAAGAAGAGCAGAGTGCTGATAGGAAGGCAAACAGTAAACACCAAGCTCAGGAGATTTCAGTTGGAAACAATGGCTCCACTGGCAGTTTGACTGGAGATCATGTGTGTTATACGTGACAAAAAAAATTATCCACATTTCACCCTAATCATGAGAATTTGTAGGAAACTGGTTAAGAGTGGAGGACTAATTAGTCTGATGAAAGAAATTTCAGAACAATACAACATAACATTCAGTATGTGGAATGGGTACTGCTGGCTGCTTTTAGCCAGATTTAGAGAACTAGGGGAAAAAACAGAGCAGAGAAATTTGAAAACCTTAAATTTTGGTGCTGAAGGAACCATGTGCAAAGTGAGGACCAAAAGAAGTGTGGTTACTGAAGGGATTAGTGCCATTAAAAAAGAAACAAGTACGTATACTTTACACCAAGACAAGAAGAAAAATGCCTTGAGGGCTTCTCAGTAAATCAGCAAGACCCCATCCATCACAGGCTTAAAGCTGAAAACATGTAAACCTTTAATTTGAGAAAAATACCCTTATTCCTCATCCTTGAGAAGGGTCGACTATGGAATTGGTCCCTTTGGATTCATTTCACCACACTGTCATTCAGATACAGAAGCCACTGCTACACTGTGGTACAAGGAGGCCTCACTACTGCCCATCCTGGTAGCACACCTTGGGTCACCCACATGATGGTAATTTTACCTGTGTGCAGAATGAAAGACTTGTGGGGTCAGGGAGCCTTCCACCCACATTTCAAACAAAGGACTGGTTGGGCAGGTGAGGAGCCCCTGAGAGGGCAGTACATGAAGCTGTTGGAAGGAATGCAAAGATGCAATGGAGAGTCCAGGAAGTCAGAGATGTCAGGAAGATGGGACATCTGCCGAGGAAAGTGGCAGCCTGAGACTAGAGCTAGCCCAAATGAAAGGTGATATGTGCCAAAAAAGGCAGGGCCTTTAGAATTCACATGTAATATAGTGCACCCTGGATGCAAGATACGGAGTTGCAGGATTTAATGTTTGCCCTGCTGGGTTTTGGTCTTGCTTTGATCTGATTCTTTCCTGTCCCCCTATTTTTTCCCTTGGAATAGGGTGTTTACCCTATGCCACTGCACCTTGAGGGTATGTAGCTTAGTTCTGTGTTTTGGTTTGTTTTTGTTTTTAGCTGTTCACAGGTAAGAATTTGCTTTGAGTCTCAGAAAAGACTTGAGTGTTTGAAAAATGCTAGAATTGTTATGACTTTGGAGAAGTAATTGTGTTTCTGGTTGTGCACAGGATACTTGTATTTTGTAAGGCAGAATTATGAAGTTACTATTTTCTTTATCTGGAAATTAATTATGGTTTAAGGAAATATGTTTGGGTATCAAGTTGATGAGGTGCAGGATATGGCAATTAGGGTAGAGTACTGTTTTTTATTTTTGTCTTTGCTTTTGGTTTTGAGTTTGGGGTTGGGTTTTGTTTTGTTTTGTTTGGCTTTGGAATTTGCCTGAGGAATTAATGAAGCATACCTCTAAGGGTGTCTGGTTGAATCATGGATGCATGGCCTTAGAATCAATATATGGACCCACACTCCTTGCTCTCTGGCACACTCCCTTGTTCTGCTTCTCAGCTGCCATGAACTCAGTAGGTTTGCTTCACCACACCCTTCTGCTATGATGCTTCTGCCTCAGATCCAGCTGACAATGGACTGAAACTTCTTAAAAGTGAGCCAAATCAAACTTCCCTTCTTTTACCTTGTGAGTTTCAGATATTGTCAAACAACAAAAACATTGACTCACAATGATATGCACAACTTGTCAGGAAGCCTTTAAGAATCTGCTGTCAATAATCTGTACTGATTTTGCAAAAATATTAAGGGACAAAACACTGCTCAATTAATATGGACAATTAATAATGCAAAAATTGCAAAATGCCTTGAGGGCTCTCTGCTTGTCTCATAGTATTACTGATATCCCGGCCTATTCCATTTATTTGAGTTATAATTTAAAGGCAATATCAGTTTTGATATTAAGTCTGCCTTTGGGTTAGATTTAAGAACTTTATACCAAAATAATATCTAAGCAGCCACAATTGCAATTTATCACCTGCAACAAATAATTACACAAAAACAAGAGGGAAAATGATTAAGAATGAATAAAAGTTAATGTTTAGAGAAGAGAGATAAACAATAGAAGGATTTCTGTCTTTCAGCTTGCCTCTCCTCATTCAACCTCTGTCATTAGCATTGTTAATGGAGCATTATGTAACTGAATATGAACCATTTCTATGTAGAATTGCTTGAAATAGAATTTATTGCACTTTGCAACTGGAATGCTTTTACTCCATTCCTTCTCATGACTGGTACTTTAAAATAAATCCTGCCTTCTCTCTTCCTCAAACTACTCTTGCATGTTTAAGTTACTTCAAGCATGTAGAAGATTGCATTTTCCAAAAATGGGCATAAAAGCATTTTTGATCCCATGTACTCTTTTGCAATGTGACTTTACTTCTCTCCTATAAAGAGGCAAAGTCTATTTTCAACCTTATCTCAAATTTAGACTGATGCGACCAATAGAATACATCAAAATGATACGGTATCACTGCCAGGATCATTCTAACCTATTTTGACAATTTTTGTTTTGTAACTCGTGGAAGCCAAACTTCATTATATTATAGACAGCTAAGACAGGTAGAAATATTATAGGCAGTCAGAAAGTGTTAGAACCCTTGAGAAAGTCAATACAAAAGATGACAAATACATTATAACTGTTCCCAGAGGCAAATCTGCTGGATGCCAGGCCTCAAGATAGAGACAAAATGACGAGACCTACCTGCTTTCCCAAAGGATAAGTGGCAACACCTGGTCCAATAAAGTCTAGATAGACATCAGTCACCTCAGTGGGTGACCAAGACCCTCAAACTCATCTCTTCCTGAAAAGTTCTTTGTTCTTTTCATGTACACTTGCTATATGACTTGCTACCTCACTCGATCAACAGTACGTGAGTGGCTATACTTATAATCTTATTGGTTGATCATAGCTTTAACCCACACTGTACCCACCTTGTGATTTTGCTCTACAAAACTTCCTCTGGGCAGTGAGTTCATTGGTAGCTCATCTGGGACCCCTCCTGTCTCTCAGGAGCAGTATCTCACCATCAATAAATATTTCCTACTCTTAATCTCCATTGTTCCTTAGAATTCATTCTTTGATTTTGGAGAATACAAACTCTGCATATCTGACATCTAATAAGTCGGGAGTTATAACATTCCCCTTATATCATTTAGAGATCTGATATTATTCCTATATCAATCACACACTGTAAAAAATATGAGCAACTTTAGGCACCTTGTAAGAAATGCAAGCCATTTGAAGAGGCTCTGAAGAATGAGATTCATAGATAAAAAGGCAAATACCACAAACACAGGAGATATGTGAGTGTGGCAACCACTTTATAAGTAGATCGCCATCCCTATGGGCCAATCTATGCTATGTGGGTCAGAGGGCACCACCCATCTGAATCCTTGTCACATTCTTGATTCATAAAAGTAAATCAAGAACAAGATAAAAGTGGTTGTTTTAAGGCACTGTTGTGGGGTATCTTGTTATACAGAAATAGATAATTGGAAGAAAACACTTAATAGTGCTAGAAATTATTTAACTTGAGTATGGTTTCTATTGTCTTTCTTTCCCCTACTAGAATGTAAGATTTTTAAAAATTTTATCTTAAAGAGAATAAAACCAAACAAAATAAAACAGAATAAAGCCAACCAAAGCAAAACAGTGGAAGTGATATGGGATTTCAAAACAGAATAGGAAACTGACAATGGTTATCATAATGCCTTCTGTTATCTTCAAAATTGCTGCCCTTACCATCAGACTTAACAAAATCAAACAAAACAGAACAGAATAAAACCAATCAAAACAGAACACTGAAGAAAACAAAACACAAGGAGGCAGGGAATATAGCTCAGAGGCACAAGTATCTTCCTGGCAAGTGCAAGATCCTGCGTTCAAGTCCCAGACCAAAAAAATAAAATAAAATAGAACAAAACAGTGAGAACAATATTGGATTTCAAAAACAAGACAAAAGAAAATCCCCCATAGTTGTTATATTGCATATTGTTATCCTTTAAATAAATGTTCAGGCTTCCAGTTTTAGGCCTGCAAATTCAATGAAACAATATAAGCATTGAGTTGTTTTTTGTATCTCAGTTGCTATCAACTCAGCCTATTTTCCTTTCAATCAGTCCATTGGTTACGGAGTGGGAAGGAGGACTCTTTTTGTCTCTCAGCCCACATGCCAGCTGGCTCACGGGAAGAACAAGTTGGCTTCTTGTTTCTCTTTGCAGCCCTGCATGGCTGCTTCTGGCTCACAGGAAAGGCAAATTCAGAATGCAAAATTTAATCAGTCTATCACCTTTTTTGTCTGGTCCACTACAGTGTACAGAGTACTTGAAATAAAGTAGATGTTCAGCAAATTTTTGTTGTTATAATTGACTATACTTTCTCATTGGAAACCCTGGAGGCAACCAATAACATATTCTGGTTGATGCCAATACATTATACTGCTGTCCATTACCCTACTGTCCAGTTCATCTTTTATTTTTATTGGAGGCATTCATATTTGTGAGAGAATATGTGTCATGAAAGAGCTAGAAAACTTATGGACAAATGTAGCATCGTAACATTGATCAAGTGCAATTTTCAAAAGCAAAACCAAGAGAAACATTTCATTGGGGGCCACTAGCATTTAATTCTCAGTATAGAGCACCATTCATGGACTGGAGTCAGACAGGACAATGGCCACATCAGCAAACAAGCCCAGTCTGGTTACCATCGCCATGTATGGGTCTCTGGCAAACTGGGAATAACTAGACCCAAGCCTCTCCCCATCAGTCAGAACCATAGTTCGGTGTTAGAGAGAAAAATGGCCACATCAGCAAACAAGCCCAGTCTGGGAACCAGAACCATCCACAGGCCACCACCGGACTAGGAACAGTCAGGCCCCAGCCCCTGCCAGCACATAGTCTGGCAAACAGGAAGTACCAACACCCCATCTACAACCTCCCCACTGGAAGCAACTGGTTTATCTGGAGAAACACAGGCTGTGATGATAGCTATCAAGGTGAAATGCAACTGGATGCCTGTGGTGCTTTGATGTTTCACTAACATTGCAGGTCTAGGGCCAGTGGTCTGATCATAGGTTCAGAGGATATTGGTATGCAGTGTGACATCTAGCAGGGATCTCCTTCTCAGGGTTGCAGCCATTGTTGATTCCCTATGGTCTCGTTTTGAGGCCCTATACCAATTGCATTGTTTTGTTGGCTTGGGTTTTATTCTCCTTTGTTTTTTTTTATTATGTTAAATACCATGGCAGGAGAAGCTATTTCAAGGATAGCAAGATATATTATGGTAGTAATTTTGGATTTACTATGGGCTTGTTTTGAAGTCCTTTATTACATTCATTGCTTTGTTTTTATTGTTTCTATTCTATTCTGTTCTGTTTGATTTTTACTATGCCCGAAGTTATCTGAAGCTATTTTGAAGACATCAAAAGGCATTATGCTAACTACTATTGATTTCATAATTTTTGAAGTCCTGTATGTCTTACACTGGTTTGCTTTGATTGGCTTTATTCTGTTATATACTCCTTAAAATTAAAAAAAAATAATAATTCTCAGCGTGACACCAGAACTTCCATTAGGGTCATGAAATAAAGAAACCAGTATTTCCTCTCTGGCCACCACAATGGCTGATGTGGAGCCAAGCAGTGGAAAGAAGTTAATGTATTACCTGGAGAGGGAGCATGTCTTTCAAGGACAAAAGAGTTAAGTCAGAAATAGCTATGGAGTTATATCAGGAAGAGCTTGAGTTCATAGTGTTTTATGTTTTCAAGGTCCTCCAAGTTCTTCACTGATTGAAGATTTGATTATCCCAGCACAGTGTAATTTTCTCCATTGACAGATTGGTACTGAAGCCTAATCATCCCACTTTGGGAGACAATAAAAGTCTTGAGAACTTCAATGGTTTTATCTCTGCTAGCACATTAAGTGTTAAAGGCCATCTTAAAG
The DNA here is from genome assembly GCA_004363535.1 of Dasyprocta punctata. Taxonomy (NCBI): domain Eukaryota; kingdom Metazoa; phylum Chordata; class Mammalia; order Rodentia; family Dasyproctidae; genus Dasyprocta; species Dasyprocta punctata. Next base: position 69,388 of record RJWM01008753.1, read on the forward strand.
GTTTATAAATTCATAATTGAAATCCTTCTTTGATGGTGTATTCATGCACCTAATATGTTTTCTCAAAACAGAAGTCTCTGCTCCTATAAATATCTTAATAGAGATAGACGTTGTTTGTCCAATCTTTTTGATTTTCTACAAAATAACTTAGAACATTAAATAACAAGGATACCATCTCTTTGCCAAAGAAGCAAAATTTGCTTCCTCCCAAATATCAAGAGTTCATTTACCACAGCTCAGGGCAGCAAGCAATTACAGACCCAGAGATACGCTGCTCCATGTTCTGCACAGATGTCATGGGTAGATGAATGTGCATGTCTTATATAGAGCCATTAGCCTTAGAAAAGAGATTGATAATAGCAATGAGAATGTTAGTAAGCCTTTGTTTGCTCTTCCTTTTTTTGTATGAGGTTTTCTTCGTGTTTCTACCTTCCTTTGCAGATCAATGTGAATGCTTTTGGCATTCAGCAATTTTGTCAAGGATTTTTGAGATCTTTTTTATGTAGGGGCTCTTCATCTATTCTCACAAATCTCTATAAAATTGTATTATTCTAACATGAGATTTAATCTCTAACATTGAAGTTGTACAGGATGACCAGTAATGGAAAATTCACATTGTTACCATGCTAAAATATCCTGCTCCAACATTTTATCCAAATCTGTGAGTTTATTTAGCTCAAAAATCTCAGTTTTAAAACAGCATTCTCAATTCAAGGTGTAAACCATTATACTTGTTAAATAAATGAGTCAAACTGCACCCTCTGCCAATATCAGCATGATATCATTCCTCCCACTACCCCCATCACCACTAACAAAAGCAGCATAATCAATCCTCCTTAGCTACATGCTGGGGCAAGCAAACAAAATTTTTTTCAATTTTTATTTTTTATTAGTACATGTTTACAGTTCTAAAATACAATGATTACATTTTTACTTGGGAGTTGGTACATGTACATAACACATCTTAATTCTTTTTTTCATAACCTTTTCCTCCCATCCACCTCTCCTTTCTCCATATTTTAGTTCCCTTCTATTTTGCAGATGAATCATCTATTTCTGATTATATATCTTTTATTTTGCACCTTGTGTATATTTGAGTTACTCATAAAGAGAAATCATGTGACATTTCTTCTGTTTGATACTTACATAGAATGAAACCATAGCAGTATAAAATGTCTGAACTACTTCTATTGTAGTACAGTAGTTGTGTCATTAGCATGAGAATATGACATTTGTCTTGAGCTGTTTTTAAAAGTACTTTTCCCTCCTTAGAGTAATATAATGCCATGGTAGTTATTGTATTGATCAGCTCAGGCTGATATGACAAAATACCATGGACCAGGTGAATTAAAGAACAAGAATTGATGTTCAACGTTTTTAGAAGCTGTAAAGTCCAAGATTAAAGTGCCAGCTGATTCAAAGTAAGGGATCTTTTCCTGGCTTGTGACAGCTAACTTCTCATTAGAGCCTCAAATGTCAGACAGGAAAAGGAGGGAATAAAGAGAGAGAATAATCACCCTTGTGTCTCCTCTTGAAGGCGTTATCCCATCATGACAGTATGAACCACATGACTTCATCTAAACCTAGTTACTGCCCAATGACTCCATCCTTAAATATCATCTCATTGGAAGTTAGGATTTCAACAAGTAAATAGAGGGATAGGAGTGCAATTCAATCCATGGCAGTTACTGTAACTATGATGAAAATACAGAAATAAAGCAAAGAAAAGAGACCATGAAAGGAACTGGTCGATAGTGGTCCCATTATTTATAATAGCTCTTGAGCCCACCATCTGTCTATGGATTTGTTCCACTTGAGAGCAAAATCTGGCATCTACATACCTGTAAAATGAGGTACCAGTTTTTGACTTGTATCTGAACATTACAAAAGTTCTTCCAGGAGTAAAGTTTAAATTGCCTCTCCTCCTACCACAGAGGGGCTAATTAAAGAGAGGCAGCTTTCTAGGTAAACAGTGTACTCAGAGAAAAGACACAGCAAGCTGCAGAAAGGAAACAGGAGTAGCTTCCAAAGCAGCTTAGCCAGCAGCAGTGATTTCACACGAGGCTTTAAAGGGAAGCAGAAGCTTCTGATTCAAGAACTTGAGTTGAATGCCA